>QVRM01002570.1:22500-163793 GCA_003439945.1 Dermanyssus gallinae | reverse complement strand
ATACAGGGCGCCCAGGTAATCACGTTTAAAGCTCTGGGGTATGGTCAAGCTCGGTGAGAAGATCATTTTGCCAATGGAACGGGGGAGTGGAAATGTTTCGTATAGGAGTGAGATGATTTTTCCAATGCATTTTTCTAAGCTGTGATTATAGGTTAGCTGTCCGACATTCGTTTATAAAATGCACGATTATGAGAGAACGCAGTTAGAACTCAATTAAAAAACCGAGCGTACCGGCGCATTCGGGAAAGAATTCTATATTGTGTTACTGAACTAAACCTGGCCTTAGCTACGGCAGGAACTATTGTGATATTAAGAAGAATTTGCAAACGGATATTATCGTTGATAAGACTGCTCCAGGTAAGACCAATCTAACTATGATGCGCCGGTATACTTGGTTTTCAATTGAGTGATGCCTTCTCTCACAATCGCGCCATATATAAACGTATGTCGGACAGACTACCTAAAATCACAGGTTAGAACATTTTTGATCTCCCTCTTATACGAAACGTTCCCGCTCCCCCTTTTCCATTGGCAAAAATGATCTTCTCGCCGAGCTTGACCATACCCCAGAGTCATAGACGAGATTATCCGGATACCCTCTGTATTAATATATAGTATAGACGATGGTTAGGTCTCTAACCATGATCTAACATTATTCACTATCTTACACATGAGAGTCCGCTTAGAGCGTGGCCGACCTCATGATCGCCTTGCGGCGTGCAGTGTGATTGCGCTTAAGCGCGAAGAGAATACGCTTTTTCATAACAAAAACAGCTGGCACGTTTAACGTGCATCCAAGCGATCATTTTTGGTGTTTTTAGAAGTCGATCTTGACAATACTCCACAGAGAAGCCAGCTTCGCTGTTCAGCTATGTTCTGGATACCGTGTTGATGGTCCGGATCGTTGACAAAACGATTCTTCTTTCATACCAAACGCTATACAACATGAACCTTTTTGCTGAACATAGACATATAGTTCACGTGCAGGAATGCACAATAAGTGCAGAAATACAGAAAGAAATAAGCCAAGCCAGACCTGGTTATCGAGGGGAGACGCCCTCTGCGCCCGAGAGCCCGGGATATCGCGTGGCGGGCTCTTAAAGCGAGCCAATCGTCGGGCTCCGGGTACCTTTGAATATATATTATATATATATATATATATATATTTATATATTCGAGCCTACACATTATGGTAGAGGGGATCTGCAATTTCATTGAGTTTAATTGACCATACTCAAGTACAGCTACTAACGGGCATTACTTGTTACAAACTAGGGTTGATATATATATATATATATATATATATATATATATATATATATATATATATATTGTTAAGTTCACGCAATTCATCAGTTACGCAATTTATCTTTCGAGTGTAGAACAGATAATCCGATATTAATAAGCACTATACTGAAACACTAACATAAACATATGCATTGTTTCGTACACGTTTACAAATCTTACCAACGACGATCAGTACCAACTACATTCAGCCAGCCCGTACATTTGTTTTTTGTATAGCGTATTTTGTTACTGATATTGCCGTCGTGTTGTTGCTGTTGTTGTTGACGTAAGTGTTTGTGCTCTTACTGTCCACGTAATTGTCGTTGTAGTTTTTGTTGTTGTTGTGGTATCGTTGTTGTTGTCGTTGTTGTTGTTTTTGCTGTTGCTGCTGTTGTTGTCGTCGTTGTTGTCATCGTTGTGTAGCTGCCGTAACCTTTAGTACTGTTATTGTTGTTGCGATTGTCGTTGACCCTACGACGGCATAGCAGTTGTTAGACAGCTTCTCTATGTTTCCGATACCGGTTGTTATCATACTAATAATTACTATAAATACTACTACTAAAGGCATTACCATCGACATCATTGCTGGCATCATTAATATTACTGCTGATGCTGCGGCTGTTGGTGCTGTTGCTGCTGCTGCTTCCGCTGTTATCTGGCATTTTCTGCTTCTGCGACCGCCGCCACCACTGGCTCGAGTCGAGATTCCGACCACATTATCTCTACGCGCTCTACGAGCCATTACAGGCAACGGAGCGTCCGTAACTAACGTAACGAAATCGGCGAAAATCTTCTGTTTATGTTACGTAAGCATACGTGCGTATTTTCGCCGTCGCTGCCGCTGCACCCGCCGTCACCACCGCCACGACCGGTCGCGTTGCTGTCAGAAATTGCTAAGGGCAGCGAACGATCTGAGGGAAGAACGCTAGACTTACTGGCGCCGTTTTTCTTGACTGCTGCAATTCGTCGTCCAGCTCAGTTTTGCCGTCGCTTTCCTCACTGTTCCTGGCTGACTTAGGATCGGTTTGGGCGAAAGAACCATGACGAACGACAACAACGACAACAACAACAACAACAAAAACGACAATAACACGAACGACGATGACGACGTGGGCACAATTTGCGTTACTAACATTCAGCCCAACGTTTACCTACCTACCAATGTCCATGTTTCATACGTCGCGTATTTTGCCATCTTCTATATTGCGTCAGTTCATCGCTCACGCCCTAACCGTTACATTCTATATGGTATAGAATGGTTATGGTTAAACGTGGGGGCTAAATGACTACGGCAGCTGTCAAAGGCCGCTAGCTAAGCGTTACAACCCAACGCTGGGCGCACACGGTGTGCCATTGGAATTAAGTACGCCATGTACTTATAATAATTTATTACCAGATGATTTACACACACGTACACGTATTTGCAAAATCACGTGGATTTATTCTCTTTTTCTGGAGCTTTACGTGAAATGCGTATACGCATATTTAGTTCGCTCGTCTACCGGAACAGTGCAGAACTTATAGGGTTAGCCTACCGGCCTTTTCACCAGTAAAAACGCTTTCCTCCGCTTTGCTACGCCCTGCGTTAAAGCTAAACTTCTTGCTATTTTTCGGTAATATTTCTCCTAGCCTGCGAGAGTCCTGGAATAGTCCTGCCTTTTTTTTTGATCGACATGTCCCATGGTACTATTCTGCTCAGGACTATCGTGGCCACTGTCGACACCGGCCTGGAGACAAGCCTGGCCGGCAGTTGTAAAAGGTTTTTGCTTGTATTTTATATTGCAAATCAAAGCCGTGGCCCTTTGATAGCGACGCTCGTAGCCTGCGGGTGAAGTCGTTTCAGCAAGCAGGAGTTGGGGGCCCCTTTCAAGGCAATTTAGTGGTTCAAGGCTGTTAGGATATATTTCTGGAGTCGAGGTACCCCTCAGGGTGCTCCGTTGCACCTCCTTTACGCTCGTAATTACAAACAATCATTTATTATTGAAGTTGAGTCTATGTTAAAAATGAATCTGATCGAGTGCTGGTGGGTGTCGGCAAGTCAATCGATGACAGGTTAAAGCAGTTGTTCCACAGTGGCAACCGGCCGTCTACCTCGTAAAAGCCAATTTTGCACTGCACTGCTTTCATCCCGTAATGTGCACATTTTCGTGCACACTGCATCATGAAGGCCACGCATTACAGAACGCATAGTTAGGTGGCGAGGTCGGAATCCTGTCACGAGTTGCTCGTCATAAATTGCGTACTATAGAATTTCGTTTTCACTTGGAATATCTCAGCTTTCCACTTCAGTAAATGCTCCTGATACTCGCGGGTTAGCCGCAGATGAAAACGGCGCTAGAGATCATCTGTGAAAAGTGGTGTGCCCGTAGCCAGATACACCAATCGGTTGCGGCTACTTCGGTGACCGTTTAATTTGCGTTGCTTTCAGGCGGTCGAATTCATCAAAACTCGAAAGGCTCTGCGATGCTTCCAGACAAGGTCAATTGCATAGCTTGCTGTGGGGGCAACTTTTAGGTCAACTAAGTTCAAAGCCGTCCGCATTGAGGGGAATTGCGAATTATAAACTGAGTAGGTGGCGATCAGCTCCTTGCGAATCGTTTATATGTCTGGAGAACGAGGTGCTACTTGGTGCAACGCTTGCTGAATATGAAGGCCACTTCCAGAGTAGAAAGCAATATCATCAGCATATTGTATGAATTGTACTGATGATTGCTTCTGCTTCACAATCGCCGGCAGCTCATTGGCAGTTACAGAAAACAGAACTGGACTAAGGCTATCGCCCTGCGCACTCCCCGCTGTCTGTCCAGATGTGGGCTGTTCGGCAACACCGTCGTCGAGTATCACACAGTTCTCTTGGAGAATAGCAATCGAGAAAGCGTATTGGCAATATAAATGGCACAACATATGTTGCCAATTTCTAAAGGACAGCGTTGCCAAGCGCCTTATCAAAAACAGATTTGAACCACAAATTGCAAACATTAAACGCCCGTGGCGGCTCACCGTTTTCTTGATATCCTCGATGAGCGTTGCGCAAGCTGTGTATGTTGACCTGTAACGACTAATTCCATGCTGTTCTTCAAATAGTTTGGTTTGCAACAAAAAAATTGGAGTCGGAGCATAGAAACAGAGTTTGGAGCAACGATAATAGCTTACAGTTGCAGTTTTTCTTTGAAATTCCTCTCTAAGCTGAAGTATCTAACACGTCGCCTTTTTTCTTTAGGAATCACGGCCAGTCTTGTCACAGTCTCGCCAACGCGCCGGTATATCGCCTATGTCGAGGCACTTGTTTATTCAAGTATTCGAGTAAAGTTCAAGGATATAAACTTTAGGCATAAAGGATGATTAGCCTCCGCTGATGTGATACAATGCGGTGGCCAACCGCTGGAGTTATCTGTATCTTGAGCCATGAGTTTATTATATGGAGACTATTTTTACTGCTCAAGTCGAAAAAGAAATTTGGTCGACCCTAAGTTCTTTCTGCAGGGAGGTGGTGGACGTCCATCGACAACCTATGGTTGCGGTGATTCGACCCGAAGCTCTTACAAACCTGGTGTATAGCCTTGACAGGTTGTGAAATTATCTGACTCTGGTGACTGCCGAAGCAGTGTTTTGTACTTTATACGAAGCGGGTTTTTGTGCCATTTAATTGGGCCCAAAGTTGCTATACATAAGTGTCTACTGCCAGACGGCCTCGTTATTGTGGAAATAGCTAGACTTCTAATAAACGTATACAACAATCAGGGGGGATTTCTATACACGCTCAGGGATAAGATTCTATACACACTCAGGGATAAGATTTTATACACACTCAGGGATAAGATTTTATACACATTCAGGGATAAGATTTTATACACATTCAAAGATAATATTTCATCCCCAAATCAACGAAAGCTCTTACAAATGATCTAAAACACATAATACTGGACGAAGGGTGTACAAAATAACTGTGCTCACGCAAATGCACGACTGCTATGCCACCATGCTTGCCACTTTCTCACATCATTGTATGTGGAAGAAGCGACTCATTCTCTCAAATCCCTCGAATTTGAATATTCAAACGTCAACAAAGACCCGGTCCGCCATTGGGTAGACTTTTAACTCAGACTCCACCACGCGAGAAATTGCAAAAACATTAGTGGAGATTCCATCTATAATATATATATATATATATATATATATATATTGGCTCTTCAGTAATTTGTATTTCGGCTACAAACCTAAATAACACACATCACTGGCTCTCCAATAATTTGTATTGCGGCTGCAAATCTAAATAGCACACATCTATATCAATAACCACTTTTGGTAGCTTTTGCTACACACCATTGGCATCTCATAAATGATCCAGCCAATGCATAAACGCAAACCTATCGTGCACAGGAGCTTTCGAGCTTAAAAAGCGTTTAGAAGAAAAATTTCTCCCCGTCGGGGAATCGAACCCCGGTCTCCCGCGTGACAGGCGGGGATACTGACCACTATACTAACGAGGACATGCTCAGTGAGGTTACGACGCAGCATCTACAGCTGGTATGACGGATTTTTGAACTACGTTAATACACATGCACACAAATAAATTAAATTAAACAATTAATATATATATATATATATATATATATATATATATGGCCTTTCTTGATACGTACGTCTCATAAGTTTGCCCACGCATCACTGACACGCGTCCCGAGACAGAACAGCCGAACTTCCATAGAGGCAGTGTATTATAGAATATTATACGTGAGCAGGGCGCCCCGCAAAAACCCGCGGAAATCCCGCACATGGTATAGAGACGTGTATAACTGTGTTGACGAGTGTTTATGCACACGCGAACCTTTAGATGACTTTGCTGATTATAAGCAGTCGCTAATAAACATTAATACAAAAATAAGATGGTTGGCAGTCGCTTTTGTGTTGCTGAGCTTACGTTCGGGCTTACCCATATGCAGTGCGTGTTACTACACGTGCGCTCTTAATTCTGTTTGCTATCTTCTTTTTTTCTCTCATTAATCTCTCAATTTACATATATACGAGGGCCGACCGGCAACTGCTAGCACTTTGAATTTTGACGCCAAACGAAAATTACCAAAGTCTTCCGGTTTGCTTTGCTTAGAAGCGCCATTCGTCAGCTGCACACAGACATTACATTCTGTG
The DNA here is from genome assembly GCA_003439945.1 of Dermanyssus gallinae. Lineage (NCBI taxonomy): Eukaryota > Metazoa > Arthropoda > Arachnida > Mesostigmata > Dermanyssidae > Dermanyssus > Dermanyssus gallinae. The sequence goes on along the minus strand of QVRM01002570.1, from coordinate 157,358 downwards.
TCGCGTTAATTGTTTGAGTTAAAAACTAGATCATATGTTCTAAAATAGTGAACATGTTACGATCTGCTTTTAGCGATCAAGCAGCGTCCAAAAACATTGTGTATGCGTAGAACCGACGTCGATTTCGCGACGCCAATAACAGAAGAAAACGTTGAAAATGTTCGTGATTTCATGCTCAGTAATCGCCAAATTACTATTAGGGAAACAGCTGAGGAGATATCGTATGGGTCAGTTTTAACAATCTTGACTGATATTTTATGCGTCAGAGGACCGGCGGCAATGTTCGTTCCAAAAATGTAAAAATTCCAGAAATCAATACCCACCGCAAAATGCCCGAATTGAACCTGCAAGCGGTAAAAGAAGACCCTGCATTGTTTCAGAGAGTGATCACAGGAGACGAGCCATGGGTATATAGTTATGACATCGAGACCAAAACCCTGGTTCTACGGAAATTGATGGGACAACGTTTCAAGTCTACATAAAAGCTAAAGACAGATGAGCAAAAACGACTCAACTCAACTTTAAAAATGTCTCGAAAAATGGGAAAGAAGGTGGCACACGTGCATTACAGCGGAAGCTATTTTGAAGAGAACAGAAACACATCGGAAGACTAAATAAATATTATTTCATATATGTATCAGAACTTTTCGATCCATCCTCGTATATATATATATATATATATATATATATATATATATATAAATATATATATATATATATATATATATATATATATATATATAAATATATATATATATATATATATATATATATATATATATATATATATATATAAATATATATATGTTCTATTATTAGGTATTATTAGGTTCAATGTTAAGCCATTAGAGGTGGTTCGCGCATATAAAGGGTTTTTGGTTCTGCTTCAACGAATACGTAATGCTACAAAAATGTTGGCCGAACTTTGTACGAGTGGACTGCGCACCGTTCAGACGATTCTATTAAATGTGATGTCGCCAAGGCAATGTTCGGCAGTGGTGCAAAGATCAAGCAAGTTAACTGCCCGTCAGACAAATTCCTCCATAAAAAAACAGACTTTTCCTCTATAAGTACAAGTGTGGTTATATATTATCGCTGCGTAGTAAAAACCCAAGAGAAAATATTTATTATATCTATGACTAAGAGATGAGCAACTGCACTTATATAACCGCCAAATCGTAAACATCAAAGCAAAACTAAAATGTATGTAAATTATACGTTTTCTATCGATGCAAAAAATCACCACCGTATTTTTAAGTAGTGGTGTGCTACTCTGAGGATATACTACTTGAGCATTCACTTCGCGTGTCGATGTCGAACTACATGAGTTTAGAACTCGGTGTCTCTTTGGTTAGATCTAGACTTGTTTCGTAATGGAAAAATTCGCATGCTTTTGGAAACATTGCTCGCACGTTCTCACCTTATCTTTGTCGATATATATATATATATATATATATATATATAATAATCTAAGAAGAGTAACTTGCGGAGGTACCACATGTAATCGAGTTTAGGCGACTTTTCTCCCATCGTTAACTTCCTATTTTTACAGCTGTGCAATCAATTACGTACGATAATTAATGGTAATAACTTCATTCAATTATTTGAATGGTCAGCTATTTAGTAAAATAATCCCGACTATTTGCTGAGTCGGTCATATCTCCTTATGCAGGTGGCAGTTTAGGGCGACAACATTTATACGACTTATATGAGTGTAATATACACGTACGTTGCACAAAACACATACGGGGGTCTTAGAGGTCATCGTAGTGCCAGAACTTTAAACATCGTTTGGCATGAACTAATATGCAATAAAATATTTTCTGTTGATAATTAGATCTGTGCTAACCTACGACGCTTTTTTTCGTTGTTCTACTACAATATTTAGGCAGTTTATGGTTGAAACAAAATCACTAAGAATAGCAAAAACATTACAGAAAGGACTTGTAGGGTGCTTTAGGCAGCCATAATTTTCCCAATGGAGACACTGCCTTGTTATTCTCCATCTCCATGGCAAAGGGCCTGGATGGGGTGCTTCGCGCACTTGTCCGGCTGTCTAGAAAGCTCCGTTAGGACTCAATCCCTGGTGGCGACATAACTGTTTTCTCCTCGGTAACGGTCTTGTCGCACCCCCTGCTCTCCCTGCAATATTTCCAAGGTCAAATATATGATCAGCCTACGAACCCCCTTGTCGGTCGGTTGACGCGAATAAATACCTCGAGCGTTACACAGTTACCGTTTTCTGCAGCGTCAACGTTTTGCTGCCTATTTCCCATGTCCAAGGGGCTTCTTCCCATACCCCGACGACCAATACAAGTGATGACAGGTGATAACGCTGACACGGCCATCATCCCCACCCCAGCCACTACTAACCCATCATCATACTGCTTCTTGGATCCCTGTAGTTCTGGCGCTTTTCGTCGCAATCTGAGACGGTCGCCGCCGGAGACTCGCCTGCACCACGCCCGGCTTCACCTGCTCGCCAGAATCAGATGGCGCTTCGAGTGAAGGACATACAAGGTCAGCAGCGACGTCGTAAGCACATTTGTAAACATACGCACATACACACAATCGCAAAGAGACACAGATATAAGACCGTTTGGTTAGCAAATTTTGATTGTCTGTCCATCGGCAGTAATATTATTCTCTGTGAGAAGAAACGTGATTGTTGGTAGTGTCGTCGTTAATGTAGTGGCATCGTTAAACTGGTACTGTCGCACAACCCATTATTAACGCATTCATAGTAAGGCTATAGACGCATGGATAAAGACAGACGATACCGTACAGTTTTTTCGTATAGTAAATATCGCCATCTCAATGGCACATCAATATGCCACTACTGACTGAAGGGAAATGACTGAAGGGACTGAAGGTTAGAAAGGGGTCAAATAGTTACCGAGTAGTCCCTCGCTTTTCGTGACCACCTCAAGTTATAGGCAATTCCACTCTAAATGATATACGATCTTTAGAAAATCCAACAAAAAAGGCGGGCCAAATATAGATTAAAATTGCAACTGGTTGCTCTTTGCGACGTGCACGAAGCAGCGCGTCTAAATCGTACTGCTCGTAGGGGATGTAGCTCAGTGGTAGAGCGTTCGCTTCGCATGTGAAAGGCCCCGGGTTCAATCCCCGGCATCTCCAATTTTGTAAGTCTTTTTTATGAGGCTCCCTGAAAATCAATTGCTGTAATTTATTATTGGAAAGCGTTGCAGCAATTACAGGTTCTCTCTATATTTATATGTGTACGTGTATATTATATGGATTGTATTATTCGCTTGACATGTACGACACCGGATCAAAAAGTTCTGATACACATTTCCAAAAATAAGTAATTATTTTTTTCATTTGTTCCCTTTAAAATAGTTCCCGCCCGCTGCAATGCACCTGTGCCACCTTCTTTTTCACTTAACATAACATTTTTAAATGCGTCGTTCGGAATCGAGTTGAGTTGCTCCTGCGTTTTTTTTTGTCTTCTTTATAATGAGCCGGAAAACTTTGCTGTTTTCAATCTGACGGCAAACTTTTACTTAAAAATGAAGCACACACATATATCGTTTAGCAACAGATTTTACTGCACTCCTTTAAAATAGTGTCTTTAAAATAGCGATTTTGGTGCTCAGAACGATGAAAGACTGGATGGACCCGCGTCTTCGCGTCAGGGGTCGGGCAAGACTCCCACTCGGACACGAGTGATAGATGAGGAATGAACCATCGGCGCCGTGGATTTAAACATTCACATGTATATATATATTAAATTCCTAAATAAATGTCTTCTAACTTGTAAAAAAAATAGTGTCTTAACATATTGAACATAATTACTTTTATGACTGTTCCTACGATGTTTCCAAGAGTGACATCAATTATTATTATTATTATTCGGCCAGCACAAAAGGCCTGATGGTCTCACTCTGACCCCCTTTGAGCGTGGCCGCATGCTTGTTTGGGACTCAATTGTAACCGACTCATTAGCCCCTTCGATGGTCGGTGCAGGTGCGGACTAAGCTGGTCTAATGCTTCCAGGTTAGCAGAGCCTAACAAATGCAGAAAATACTCTGGCGTTGGTTATTCGCACCAATTTTGTCCGTTGGTGTTCGAGACAGGACCAGAATCTCTTACACTCAAGCTGATTCAGCGCGTGGATAGAAGACTTAACCTTTGGACGGAAGACTCGAGAGCATCAAACCTTTTGCGTCATAGGCCATCGTTCGACATTCAACGAAGAAACGCAGCATCTGTTCGGGGCACATTGATAAACTGGGCTAATCCTGGGTTAGAGAATTCGTGACCACTGTTCACTTCAAGGTGTTAACGTAACAAAGCTGTATAAATAAAGCATATATATATATATATATATATATATATATATATATATATATATATATATATATATATATATATATATATATATATATTTGTAAAAAATAAAACTAAAACTGTCTAGCAGTTCATCTATGTGTAAACAGCAACACAAAACAGAGACATCTATAATCCTATTAAGCCTGTAAGCTATGCACTGTTTTTGCCTGTGTTAAAAAAATATGTTTGTTCTATATCTGAACGTATGTACACGGGTACAGTGTCAGCGCTGAAAAAAATTCTACAAAACTTTGATTGAGGTTTCAGAGTAAAATCTACAAAAGTTCAAATATTATGTATACGAAAACTGCTCTACTCAAAGTTCATTACAAAGATACAAATACGAAGTTTCAGGCGTGACTTTTCATGAAAACGTGTTTAATACTGCAGCACTTCTAGAACAGCTTTCGGCCGAATATTCTCGTGTTTGTTTAAGTACTTACAGACATGTCATTAAAAATGTCCTAATTTTAAAGTATTTTAGTTTTATTTTATATCTACATTGTAGATAATCGCTAAAGTATTTACAGATGCAACATCTTCGTTGTTGACACAGCATATAAAAACAGCCCTGGATACAGGTTTTCTTTGAATATTCCGTAGTCTTTCTCCATCTGCTTTGAGAGCACAGAACTAGAGAGTCAGTGACGGGATATATATATACAGGGTAAGTATTTAAAGCACCATATAGATAAATGTAGAACTCGTCAAAGTATATATTTTTCCAATGGAACATGGCCTCATAGAAGTTTTGTTTCGGAGCGAGAGTACTACCATCGGCCATACCACGTTGAATACGCCGGTTTTCGTCCGATCACCGAAGCTAAGCAACGTTGAACCCGGTTAGTACTTGGAAGGGAGACATACGAAAAACACTGGTGTTGTTGTACCACACCAGCACCAGTGTCCACAAACAAGGGAGCACAAAATGTAATATTGTGAGACAATTAGCCTCCTTCTATACAAAAACTACGCACATCGTCGTGATCGGGAGAAAAATGTGACACCGCCGTTTGTAAAAGAATTCGAAGCGTGTCAACACGTTTAGATGTCATTTTGTTCCCACAAATGCGACCAGTTTAAACAACTTAAACAACGGGTTTGTTTAATTTTGCCGGATATATTAAAAACACGTGGATTTAGACGAGTTTCCCAAACACAGCAAAGCATTAAAAATCTAATAAATATCAATATGCATTATACACATATTGTTTATTTCGCAATAACTTTGCATTCAAGATAGTACATAATTACGGTACAGTCGTCACTATATACAATTTGAACACTTCAGCGACCGTCCCACCGGGCGAGAAAGTACAAAGACCGCCGATGCGTCTGGGACTCGCTGCGTAGTTATGTAATTTATAGGCGCCATAACTAGTGCCATAACAGCTCCCCTGATGGAAACACTCAAAATAATTCCTTTTCGTCAACTTTACGCCGAATTCGTACTTGTTTTCTTCCTTCTTAAGGAAGCAGCAGCCGGGTGTGAAATTCAAAATAGAAATAGACCTAAACACAGCTATCCAGCGAGAGGACGGCGAAATGACCAAGTTAATGAAATATACACGAATGGAAACAGTGCGCCGAACAGCGACTCACCACTTCATAAAACTATTAAACGCTTGTCCCATAAACAATCGCCAACCACCCAATGAAAGCCGCCGACTGTTAAAACTCGCCATAGGAGAGCACAATCTCGAACGCTCTCCTCGAAAAGAAACTCTTGGTGACCGGCCACCCAGCGCCATCGTCGCCATAGCGGCGACGATGCCGCTGCTTGACTGTGAACAGGAAAAGATACCCTAACTACCGAATCACGTGGCCCCGTGTGCAGGAGCATGTGTAGGCTTCTAAGCATGCACCAAACTGACTAGATGAAGTATTGCTAAGCTCAGATAGGAGAAACTATTATAATTCGTTAACATAATGATAGAATCCCTATAAATAAAGAATTATATATACACATTGCAAACTGTCATATGATTATGAGGAGCAAATGTTGCACTTTTGCAACAAAAAAAAGGAAACGTATTATTAGACACTGGATATTTGAAATGAGTACAAATATTTTTTTTATTGAGGCTAGCATAAAATAAGCCTTCTGAAAATATACATTAAAAAATGTTGGCTTCCTTAGGTATATTTCGGTACAAACATGTAAAGTACGTGTGTTTACACTCAATATATTCTTCCTTTGCCGATGATGCTTGAATGTATCAGTGCGAAACCGTACTCGGGCATTAGCCTTATGGAAGAACAAATGAAGTCATGGTTATCGCACATGTTATCAATAAAACGCACTTAGATTAAAAAAGGATATTGACACATTCACAAAAGCGGACAGACACGGGAAATGGCCTTTTCTGCAAAATGCTTTTAATTTTTACAATTGTTGAAAATGTATAATTATTGAATTTCTCAAGCTCAAAGAGGACTTACTGAATTCAAATAAATTGGCCGTCCAGAGAAAACGGTCTCATCGAAGAAAAAAATGCTATTAGTGCATTTCTCTGCGCTTAAGCTATGTTTAGCACTTTGCTAATGGCCCAGTGGGTCCAATGCTGGTGTGCGTAAAAACGTGCTCGTTTGCTGACAGCGCCTCCTTATATTCTAGCTCTGTTACTATTCGTTCGTTGATAAGCTACTCAGCTGTTTTGGATAGGCAGGAGAGCATACATATAGGTCGCTGTGTCGAGGCGACTCCTTGCGGTTTACCGGTTTTCGGCATTAGAATGTTTTCTGAAGGCTTAGAATAGCCTTTCCTGGCGAGTACTTTACCAATTAGGCGTTCCAATACCTTGGCGTGGTTCTATAAAAGTACGCGTACGCCGCATCTGGGCCCACTCCGTGGCGCATTTCGTTACGCAGAATCGTTGTACAAATCGCCCCAAGGGGTTTCTTTGACCTTCTCGCACAATAAGTTCGAGTGTTCTATTTTGCTCATCCTATTTGTAGGACTTTTCGTGCTGTTCTATGCTTCTCCTGTAGATAAGAAATATCCCGTGGATACTCGTTGCAAGTGGTGTCAGACTGTTCGCTTTTGTGCAATCTGGGTAATGGCACTAGTGGCACGCATAAGAATGGCTATTTTGGGATGTGCGCGAGACCTGGATTCCCGTCAGGCTCCCTCTAGGAGTGCAGAGATTTCCACTGATAGGCGTTCAGTGCGATCAGGCACTTTTCTCTTAAACACTTGTTGTAGGCGGATGCAGTTTAGTTTGGGAAAGCGTAGCTATTGTGTGGGGTGACGGGGCTGGAAGGAAGTTAAAGTGGTTATGTAGAAAAAAGAAAAGTTATGTAGAGGTGGTCGGATAGTTTGTTGCTCTTCGTGGAGACCTTCAGTCGGTTATCCGATAAGTTATTCCTTCTGATGCAAACGTCTATCTGCCGTTATCGAAAATGTACCAGGGATGCTGATAAGTTGTAGATCTGTCCAGGTTAAGCACGATAGAAGGATTTTTCCCTTCCTTAATAATGAATATATATATATATATATATATATATATATATATATCGATATGAACATATGCACAACCTTCTCGGGGCATAACTTAAAGCATTAGGTCCAGGCTTACCGAGGCAGCATTTCCCTTCTGAACACCTAATGACAGACGTTGCAGTGATTCGCCCGCCCTTTCATCTCCTGTAGCACGTGCCAGTCTTCTCCCGACATTGACGAGCAGCTTGTTCGTAAGCAACCCAGTGCCCCCTGTTTGACGTCTCAAAATCAAGGGCTGAGAACAAGTGGGTCATTTTAGATAGGTATATATTTCTAATAAACGTAAGATAATTCTCATGAACGCCCATTAGTGTAGCGGTGTAGACCTAAGGAAGAGATGGGCTCTCTGACCTACTCACTAAACCCTGCATTTCAAATCTACCACATCAAAAGGTGGGGGTGTTTTCCTCAGTGGAATGGGAACTACTTTCGCAATACTTCTTTAGATCAAGAGGGCGTTCCTGAATATTATATATATATATATATATATATATATTTCCGGTCAATTTCCGGCAGTTTGCTCTGCGACGTAAGAACGACGTGAACCAAAAATAAACAGTCGGCATCGTCGGCGTACACTAGTCGCGGTGGTGCTAAGAAATAGCCAAGTGCTTCCGTTGTTGAGGGTGCTGCTGCTGCCGCTGTTGGCTGACCTCCTGTGGTGGTTTATCACCATCGTTAGATTATTTGTCGCCTTTTTTGCTACATTTCCCCATCCGCCTTCCTTTGCTGGCTAGTCAACAACGTTGCGACGGTGCGAATGCAATTCACAAGTGGAATGGACGACACGTATCATACATGCGAACGGAGTTGGTTCACTCCCGAATATTTAACGACAGCAATTTAACTCTCACCCGTAAGCAAATAATCATAATAATACTAATAAAAATTATTGTTATTATTATTAATTTTATTATTATTATATGATAGGCTTTCGTGCCCCATCAAGGTCATCAGGGCAACTGGCATTTTAGTGGTAAATCAACGTCTGTAGAGGTTATTTCCAATATATTTGTTATGGCGATTGTTGATCATGTTGTAGGCGATTGTTGATTAGTATCCGAGCCGATATACTGTTATTTTTGTTTTGATGTTACTCATTGTAGTGTATGTTGCTTTTAGTGATATGGTTGCTGCCGTGGGACAGCTGGTGAAGTTCTCATCGTTCTAGTAGCATTAAATTATATGAAGTTGTCGTTGTTGCTGCTACTTTTGTAACTGTTTTTGTTTTGTTGTTGTTATTTTTGTCCTAGCTGCTGCTAACACTGCTACGTGACGACAAAATTAACCCCAATCTACTACACCCACTTACGTCGAGTAAAATATATAGTACACGCATTTGAAGAAACGTATACAATGCATATATATATATATATATATATATATATATATATATAGGGTGTCAAAATGATATGACACTTTTAAAAAAACATAAAAATCAATTTAATTACAAATATAATGCCATTATGTGCCAGCAATAATGCAAACTAGATATGATGTCGGTGAGGTGGCGATTTTGTTTGTCTTTACACGAAGTTGTATACGATTGTACACCCAATCGTCTGCACTCCTTTACACAAATCACGCTCTGCTTCATGCATATACGTCTTCAGTTTGCTGATTCTCGTAGAGTTGCTAGCGTACACTTTACTCTTCAAAAAAGACAGAGAAATAGACACTGGCCTTCACCCGTTCGAGACTCTTCATTCTCAAAAAAGCTCTATCGTCTCTTAGACGGTGTGGCTTGAGGCGGCGCCGTCTTGTTGGAACCCGAATTCACTCGCTTCGATTTCGTCCAAATCCGGCTAAAGGATCATGCTGCGATAGCGCCCGCCATGCTTCTCGGAGTGGCAAAAAACGTAGGATCTAGTAGTGGGTGGATCGATACATACAAGCAGATAGTTATGGGTAGTAATGAATAGATGGATGGATAGTCGAGCGATGAAGCGAGCGAGTGACGCAACGACGCCCGCAATAAAATAAACAACAGAATGCCGACCCCCGTCCTGTGTGACCTAACCCCCCACACATGACGGCGGCACCGGTGGTGGCGGAGACGGCAATTGTCACAGAGGCTGTGTGCTATGGCGACTCCCGGCGTTTCCGCGGTCGTCGTCGTTATTCGTCCAAATACGGTAACGACAACCACTACTTCTGCGATAAAAGTCACACTCATATTGATTAAGTTATACTTCATCAAGATGAGTATATGATTAGTAAACGTGTTGTCGTGAAGAATAACACCCATATTGTTTACGTTATACTTATTCGATATGGGTGTTATTTTTAAGAATAACACACATATTGGTTAGTTGACAGCACTTCATATGGCGCCCACGCCGCTCGCATCAGTCACCTCGTCCTCGTTGGTCGTTTGGACTCGTGTGTCGTGTCGTCCCACGGCCACTCTCTCTTCACACCGCGAATCTGGCGCCTTCGTTCAAGCGCACCCCAAAAATAAATCTGTCATCGCTGGAAATACACATTTTGCGATCCGTTTGTTTTCCACGCACTGCACCCAGTCTCGACCTGTCTCTCTCAATTTATGTATTTCTATTTCTATTTATCTCTCTTTGTCTCTATGTCTCGCTCGACGTCGTATTCGCACACGCTGCACGCTGTAGACACAGTATGCCTACACGTGACGTTGGGTGCATTGCAGGCCACTTCACTATCGAATCGTCTCGTCCCAGTAACGCCCGATATGTATTGTCGGCTATTGTTACCGTTAGCTAGTTAGCAGTTTAGTTAGCAGGAAGGAAACAATTGCAGTTGTAGCAGTTGCCGAAGAATATTAACTATGCAAGCAAGAGCAAAAAGTAAGTGGGCATGCTAGCAAACAGCGGATATATATATATATATATATACATATATACATGTATATGAATATGTGTGTAATTTTGCCACGTCTTTATGTATTATATATATATATATATATATATATATATAGATATATATGTATATACAATATATATATATATATATATATATATGAAAGGGAGAAGAAAATACAACTTTCGATAAACGGCGCACTACCGCCTTGCCGCCTCGTCTTTTGCGCGTCTTCCCAAAGATATATCTGATCAAAGCAGGCAAAAACGAATTGCTACACCGCGGAAGGCAAATATGACATTTTTTAGCATTTTTGTTTGCATAGACTCCAACGTCCTCTTGGGCGATTCTCAGTGTCTGACAAGTAAGTTATTCGCGGGGTCGGAGTTCGAACCACGATGACTGGTTGTGCACGCGGATGATGTTCTTTGTGAAACTACTTGACAATTGGCAGTTTTCATCGAAAACCGTCTTTACAACAATACCATGGTGACGTGACGATAAGGCGCGGATTAACATTTCAAAAACAAGGCATAGTAAAGAATGAAAGCGGTATCCCTATGCGTGATGCAGGAAGACCGTCAACAGATTTACCTGGATACTGTCAGTTTAGTAGAATTAAGTCAAATATCTTTCAGTACTAAGTTATTGCTTTGTGGCCATAGCCTCGAAGCACACCTTAAACTTCAAGTAACAGGATTAAAACTATGTTTAAAAGATAGTTCTAATCACTTTGTCAGAATGATTGAATCTCGTTTTCAGATCCCTTCCTCATATCCACCCCAGCAATTTTTGTATTGCATTCGGTCGGTGGATCTACACTACTAGATGACCTACAATTACCACTTGATTTGACAGCGACACTTCCGAAGCATACGAAAACACTCTTGCCAAAAAAGGCGCAATTTGTACAACTTCGGGACTCGGAACTACAACGAGGACCCGCGATTGTTAGCAGCAGTATGTGTAAAGCAAGTGCACAAAATAGCCTGGCGCAGGTAAAACCAGTAAATACTTCTGTCTCAGGGTGAAATGGTCTTCATGCGTACATAGCTATTGTTGGTGGTGAAATCTTTTGAATATCGATCGACATCACCACAACAAAACAAAGTGTATGGCAATAAAATGCCAGTTTATGAGCAATTCCTGTGATTGGCGAGCTTGCGCAGCATAAAAGTCGAAATGACTGTGTCCATCGAGGTAATTAAACAGCTGCAGTCATAACTGCAGAGCGCTATAGATCCTGCGGTTGCATTATGCCTTTATCGGGCATCCAATCAACGAACACGCTCCGCCATAACGACGGGCTATGGTGTGACGAATTATGACTCCCTGGTCCACTACAAGAGCAATTGGCGATTCATCACGCTAAATCAGCTGCTTACAAATTGCAAAGGGCCGTTGTCTCTAGCGAAAGCTAGAAAATATAGTGCATATGAATGCAATAAGCTCTCCTTATATATTCGGTTATATATATACTATATTAATTTATTTTTTCATATATTACATTATGTTTGTGGGACACATATTACTAAATATTAGCTAAGTCAATGTGCCTAGCAGGGCTATATATATAATATATATATATATATACTATATATATACTATATATATATATATATATATATATATATATATATATATATGAACTTGTATAATAATAGCTTGTACTTTTATCCTATGCATAAAGTGCCATAAAATACATATAGATAATATAACGGCCAGAAAGCTATACCGTATCTGCGACACCGCAACCAAATTTCTGTACTACATCATATTCTTTTCTAAGAGATGGAACATGCCCCATTATTAACATAAACAATAATTTATATTTTATGGCATTTTATACATGGAAATGTTCAGGTGTGCTTAGGAGGAGGAGAAAAGTCAGGAATTCATTGCATGCACTGGCAGAGTTTAGCCTTAAGAGTGCATATCTGAAAACATGCCCAGAACAGCGGGCTTGTCGTTTAACAGTAATGTTGTTGTAATTAATTTCGAATATATTACGCCCCTACGTTATGGTGCTTAAGTGACTGAAAAACGAATTCCCACGTCAACCGCTCAAACAACATCCTTTGGAATCGAAGGGGATATAGCTCAGTGGTAGAGCATTCGACTGCAGATCGAGAGGTCCCTGGTTCGAACCCGGGTGTCCCCTACAATTTTACACACATTAGCCTACACAAGCTACAATTTATTCATTAACAAAATAAGTAATTTAACCAATAAGAAGTGCGTCAATATAAGATAGCTATAGAAAACAAAAGCAAAACTCTGTTGTTTCGCGAACTACGTAGATCTTGTTATAACTATTTACTCATCCTGGAAACAGAATTTATTCATAGCCTGCCGAAAATATCCAGGCAATTACGAGCTGTCAAATCACATGTCTGACATATAAGCATACCTTCGCGAGATATAGACTACGACGGATTCCGGTACTGCCCTCAGACATCGATATGAAAATGCGCGTTTGTTTGCACAATCCAGCTAAACGTGTTTACGAATCGAAAATACAATTTGGGCAGCTGTTCTAATCTTTAATATTGCGATAACCTGACAAGAGTCTAGCGATTCATTACAGTTTCATCAAACAAGCGCTTACTAGCACAAACAAATATTTGTATATATACATATATATCAGAACGGTGTCTTCATATATGTCCAAAATAGGCAACCCATCTTGAAAGATAAGTCATTCTCTCAATAATTGGATGTACCAATCGTGTTGTGTACATATTTCGACTATAGGTCTTACAATTTTTGTGATTGTAGTCTATAAGAATTCGGTGATTAGTGTGTACGGTTTCGTTTCTCTTTTAGAATCAGTGATGATTGGCACAGACAATTAACTGTCATATGATCGTCACGGTTGATCGCAACGTTGATTTGCTGAATGACCGTCTAGCAATCTTTTGTTATGTGTTCATCTGGGTCTGTTTCCCCTTATGAATCGCGTCACTCGGTCATAATGTTAAACATGTTTGAGAATACTTCTATCTAGTTAGATCTGATGTATGGAACGGTGGTCTTTAGGCATTCAAGACATTTGAGTGCGCTGCCGCATATACGGTAGAACTTTCTGGCCACTATCTTATCTACATATGTTGGTGAACATTGGTCATTGCGCGACCAAGCCACAACCCTATGGTCGGAGAATATTTACTTATATTCAAGCAATAACAAATTGCCTATAGTTTTCAGCGGCAAATTCCACTACAGTGGTGTTAGGAATCCCACTTTAAGGAGACATAAACTGGACATAAGCTATTCGCAGAACAAATAACAACGACATCAAAGCCAATTGTCGTATGTATTTTTCGACTGCGGAAGTCTGGCGTCCTACAGTCTGTTGTACTAAACAAATGTAATATCTTTCTGAAATCATATTTGTCTTATTTTAGAGTAGTTGCATTCAGATTCAAACTCACTTCGTTCAGGAAGTCCCTATGAACGCCGCAATTTCTGTAAGGAAATTTTGCCTTTAGAAATTGGAAGTGCTAAGAGCCTTCGTGAGTTCAAGATCGGGTTGATGAGTTCCCCCCTGCGTGCTTGAGTCACCACGAGGTTAGAAAGGTGCCTTGTATGACCTGTAGTCAATGCAAATAAATTAAGATTCTATTAACAAGTTTAATACGGCCTAGTAGAAGGCCCACATCAATCGCCAATTGACTCGACTGATATGGATATTCGACTGGTTGGCTGGTATGAATCAGACAACCGGCGAGACACTGGCTAGTGAATTACTGAACCAGGAAAACGTATGTAAAAACAATATGTTAAAAAACAGACAAATGTTTAAAAACAAAAATGCCGTTATTATTAGACTTGGCTGCGCAACTAGCACCTATACCTGTATGAAGAAGACTAATAATGGTTGGCTCTGCGTGCATAAAACACGTGGTAATAAACGACTTCTAATCGCTTCTCCTTTAGCAATTAGGAGTATTCGCAGGAAAATAAACGAATTTGTTGATATTAACTGTTAGGAATGACGTTTAAAGCTAACGTAATTGATATTAACTGCTAAAGATGACGTTCAAAGCTAACATAATTTCCAGTATTTGTGAAACAACCGATTGTGTATATAGATTTATTAAGCAATATCTTATTTATATTTAGGCAGCTCAGAACCACCCAAAGTGATTGAAACCTATGGCTTAGGCTCCAGTAAATTATTCTACCTGCAAGTTAGATAAACTGGTAATAGAAGCTCTTTTCTTTATAGAACACATTTGCTGAATCAGCTGTGGGTCTCAATTTTAACGTCAAAACTATTTTTGTTGCGCGAAAACACAAACAAACTACTAATTCTCAATCCGCCATATCTCAAAAAGATTAGTGACCACAACACACTTGCCGAAAATGGCTCGTAATGAGATTTCGTAATTGGAACTAATAATATTGAGCTGAAATTTTCGGTGCCATAAAAAAATATGAATTCTAGGTAAATCCAGCAATTACCACTCAAAAATTAAGTATGAACTCAAGGTTAGCTGTTGAGTTTAAAAAGTACGAGACTGTTTTAACAATCAAACAAGCCCGCATGGTTTTGCAAATTTTGGTTTTCTTTTTCTTTTTTTCTTTAGAAAAAAACTTGCCCATTTATAACTGATTTTTCTGCGCCTTTGTCAGGCGTTCCTTCCAGAACGGAAGCCGCTAGCAATAAATCTCTTGACGACAAAAAATTACTATTTTGGAGAGGCACCTTCTAGGACCTACAGACTGTTTTTCTTCCCCAAAATTAGACTGCAAAATAAATTCATGCATTCGACATGGCTCTAATCATTCTGCAGGCGCCCCAAATGATTGTGCCCAATAGAATTGCACAGAAATACTTTAATTTAACCATCCGGAAAGTGTGATCGCGCATTCGAGTTACTGTGCATGAGCAAGGCAACATAATATTTACAAATCTTGGGAAAGGCAAAACGAAATTTCGTAAACAGAAAGAAGAAAGAATTATAACGACGCACAGAAAGAAGGAATTATTTTAACTCTGGTTTCGTAAAAACGCGTGTTTTGGATCGACGTATCCAATCAAAACAAACGCTCTGATCTATAGTTTTAGCTATATTCATAATATCTATAATTGCTTATTGTAAATTTTTTCAAGACAAGGTAGTGTGACCTGCAAAGAATCACAGGCTGCGAGGCAAGTTTGTAAACGATGTCTCAGTCAGTAAATCACTGGCAAGAATCATCATTAGTCGAGTGCCGAGCCATACGGCGGAGTGGCAAACGGTATACAAAACAGGCATCTCGACGCTGTATTCTTTTCTTTCATCGGTAGGGCAAAGTGGCTAACCAGTACATAGATAGACTGCCTATTAACTCTTTGACCTAGGGTTAAAAAAAGACCGCTGGCATCTGCTGAGCGGAATAACGTATGTTTTAATTATTCTCTCTACAATTAGCTATCGTGAATGTATTACCAAGTAACGCCATGACAAGAAATGCTGGTGTAGCCGCGCTCTAAATATTCAATTACAGCATTACACGATTTTACTTAAACATCGTGAATCAACAATCATAGTCATCATCTACCTGTGCGTATTGCGAGTCGTCAACCTCGTTTATACGACGATGACAATATCGTCTTCTTTCATCTTCAACCCCATCCCCCGCTTTTCAATAAAGTATTGCCTATGTTCGAACGGTACGTGACGACAGCAATTTTCGATTAACCTCACGCCAAATGCAATGGACAACTGACAATGACATCTTTCTGCGATAGATAGGCGCCCTGACACGTTCTCTAGTTACACTTTGTCTCTAGTTTTAGATATGTGTACGCACGTTGAACTAACCATACCCTATTTTTGCAGTCAAGTCGTCGTTTGGAAAACAGTCGTCAGAGCATGCATCGGACACCTATATCTCAAACATACGACCCAAACATAAGAAGCGCGGTGTTCCGCTGCCTACAGAGGACGACCTCATCGTGCGGTTGAATCGTTTGCAAACGTAGCCTATAAGGCTCGTATTAATGACCATAGACAACTCAGACGGTTAAACGTACGTCCGAATTTTACTCGCTAGGGGCATCGGCCTGAGAAGCGTCGAAAAACGCGAGAACAACAAATAGACAACATTTTGAGGCTTGATATGGATTTCACAGCTTCCACCACACAAGTGGCGCTGCGGTGGGTGCGTTTTTAGAGGGCTTTTATTAGGGTCATTGTGGCATTTGCCACATTGTCATGAAACAATGTGGCATTTCATGTCTAATTATAGTCTATATATATATATATATATATATATATATATATATATATATATATATATATATATATATCGGTCGATTTACAATTCGCCACGGCGTACTTCTGTTCAGAGCTGCATAAGTGCATGCTGGATGGATTTCCGATGGGTGTATATGCACAGTTTGGATATTCGACCGAATTTGACGTGAAAATAAGTAAATGACAACTATGTTCCCCAAATAAATGTGTTATGATTGGAAAACTGTTGTGGTTCATTTACAACTGAAATTGATTGACTTATTTATGTTTGCACCCAATTGTGACCTCTGTTGCAACACTATGTCGTTAATGTAGTGTTAATGCGTGTGCTACAAATCCTATATATATATATATATATATTTATATACATTATATATATATATAGTATATATATATTTATATACATTTATATATATATATATATATATATATATATATATATATATATATATATATATATTTATATATATATATATATATATATAGTAGAATAATGTAAGGGGTGTTTACGCGTAACTTTACACGCAATTAATAATGTGTTACCAAATATCCTTACTAGTCGAACCATTTTAGTTGTTTTTTTGGCCGTACTGCAATCGTAAGCCTTACTTATTTAAAAAAATGACTATTTCATTTGTTGCCTGCCGCGCCACAGAGAGGCGCATAACTGAACGCCACTGCCACTCTGAGAACGGATCGCGCAGCTGACGGACTCTCGGCGTGGGGATATAGCTCAGTGGTAGAGCATTCGACTGCAGATCGAGAGGTCCCCGGTTCGAACCCGGGTGTCCCCTTATTTTTCCAAAAACCAATATGATCTCTTTATAGCGAACCGTTAGTAGAAAACGGGTTTGCACTGTACGGCAATAGTAATCCTTAAAGTTGATTTTATATATGATGCTTATACTGTCAGCTGCTTGTATGTCATTTGAGAGAGGCAGTGCTCTACATATATATATGTATAGGTCTGTCGGTGAATTGATTTTCTTGGTGCTGATTTTTGGGATTTATTCTCTGGGATGATAATGAAGAGGCAAAATTGGGTTGATTTCTGTAAATACTGCTTGTGGCACCGTCGCTTCGGTCGAATCCCACATCCGAGATATGTGTTAATGACTTCCTCCTATAAACAAAATGTTTAATAAGTAACGGTAAATGAAGCTATAATCTCTAAAAACTTACATAAGTCGAAAGTGAAGTTAAACAGACGCGGAAAATTTACTCCCAAAACACCTATACTATCTTTTTAAGGCTAGCGAAATCAGGTTAGCAGGGTCACTCATACGAACAAATTTCCTACAAATAGCCCTACCTCGTACTTAATGCACTGCCTAATAGACTGCTATGCCACATTGTCGCAGGTTCACAGCGTAGGTTTTTTCACGCGACAGTATTTTTACAAGAGTGGTAAATATCCTGCAATTCCACAAAAATTTCAGATAAAATATTTTCACATACATAATTATATATAAATATTGATACAACTGCCCAGTTATTCCTAAGACCGTTTATTAGACGACTATTTAGCGACTACACATCGTTTGCATAATTAATACTGAACAAAATATGCTTAAGTATTATTCTATAGAATTATCATCTCTATTGCTTGCCATTGTCCTCCACAGCTAGTCGCATTCTTTAATTTCCATAGTATATATTATATATAAATAGCAAATATTCCACTATATGCCTTGTCCCGTGCGGTATTGACTATGTTTTACAACGCAGGCCTCAAATAATAATAATAATAATAATAATATTATGGGGTATGCCCCTGCACTGTATCGGCACAGGGCCACAAGTGTAAATATGGTTTTGAATTATACATGATTATGAATAACTACAGCATATTATGCATGAATTTATGCACAATATGCTGTACGTAATTTTTAGATTGACCTTTCAAGATTTTCGGACAAGAATTAAACTTTATTTCAATGCATCATGGCAGTAGTTGCTTACTTGTTGACAATGCAATTCATGTGCGATTAACTAAGTGACCAAGTACTCAAGGAGAATATATTGGGATTATTTCGGCATTTGAATTCCTGCATAACACTTCTAAGCATAAGAGCTAATTAATTGATGACGCAGAGATTAATTGGACAATAAGTGTTTATCAAATACAGAATGCGTGTTAACATACGACGTGCATGTGACTAGACAGTACAAGCTTAGCTTCACTCGTGTATAAAACGATCACGGTTGTCATCTTTCGTAAATCTCTACACAACAGGAACATTTTTGTATGCTCATCTGGAACAGAACTGACTGGAATATTTTAGTTTCACAGTACTGATAACAATGGTTTTCAAGCGCTGACTGATTTGAATTTCTTGAGTCTGATCTGATCTGGTCTCTTCGGGGGTAGCAGTGCGTAGCACTCTAGTACACAAAAAAACACAGATCTATGCTTCAACCTCCGCAGTACAGAGGCTGTATGCTTTCGAGTGTATTTGCAAGTACCCATGAATAAAGCTATGTGTTTCATTCATTCATTCATGCTCTAAGGGTATTTACTGGTGTTGGATTGGATGTTGAATTAAGAGTACTAGTCGTGAAAAGTGACAACACATATGTTTAACGTAAACTGGTAAAAAAAAAAACATAATCTGTTTCCGCCCGGGATCGAACCGGGGACCTTGCGCGTGTGAGGCGCACGTGATAACCACTACACCACGGAAACATATAACTTTCAGCGGCCCAACCAGTGCCCACACACAAGCGTAACGAGTAATAACGAAACGTGATCGGATGAATGTCCAAAAAACGCACTAATTCATCCTCAATACTGCATACTCACGAGAATACCGAGACACGATTCGAGTTTCCGATGCAATTGTCTATTCGAAGGAAACAGAGTTCCTCATTATGCCTCTTACCCAAGGCAGCAGGGTAAAGCAACAACTCACGTCAAACAATGTGTGTTCACTGCTGATTACGTCTAACTGGAAAACAAACTGCAATTTTTGCAACGTGTTTAAACGTAAGCACACATCACTTAATGCAAAAATAAATACCTGAATACATTGAATATTCTGCTCTTTTTGCCGCCAAAGATTTCGGCAAACGCCTTTAGCCAAAACGTTGAACGCCTTAATTGCCCTGTACGTCACAAATCCCATACAAGAACGTATCGAAAACGTGATTTATTCCTTATTAGTACGTTGCCTGCACGTCCGGCTTCGCCATAGAAGCCTTTCTTGATCGGTTAGCTCCTGCGCGATGCCGGCCGGAACGCCGCGCCGTAAGAGGAGTTTAGGCTTGGGCGCACGTGGTCCCATGGTGTAATGGTTAGCACTCTGGACTCTGAATCCAGCGATCCGAGTTCAAATCTCGGTGGGACCTTTCTTTTTCGTTAACAGTATGAATGACAGGATTGCATAAAAACGTATATATATATATACATACATATATAGGCCCTAACCATAACATATGTTTTTGAAATATGTAAGTAAGTAGCCCACATTAACGTGCACTAGGATTTTTGAAGGGCCGCATATTCTTTGCATATCTCTGTTACCAAGCCTACTAAATGGCCACACAGTTCGGCATCATCCACGTTGGTACTCTGAAAATATTGTGGTCTACATTGCTCTATGTTGTAGTCAAACACGCCAGATCTCTCAGGCTTCTGTTTTACCAAATAAAGGAAGTCAGTTCAGTTTGTTAGCAGCTACGAGCGTTTAGGAGAGGGCTACGGATTATAACTGAAACCGGGCCTCTGAAGACATTTTTGTCTTCTGTGCACTCGCCGCGTCGAATACGTGATTTGAAGTGCAAGTGAAGCTGTACGACTCACTTCCTTGCATTTATAGCCTGCAGACGTATTAGCGGTATCGTGAGCACTATATTATATAAACCATTCGTTTCAAATGCTTTGCTAATACACCAAACCATATAGTAATTACATTATGTAATTGATTTAAAGCATAATGCTCGGAAATCTGACCGCAAACGTGCGTTGTCGAGTTAAAGAACGGAGCATATTAAATTGCGTATAGTGCGAATGAAAGCGAGAGCACATAGAAACTTAAAAGTCACACTAAGAGTATGCGCTACCATATTTTAGAGGGGCATCGTTTTAACACACATAGCAGTTGAGCTTAAGTCCCTCAATGCTTTTGTCGTCCGGAAGAAACGGATAAGCTATGCGCATGTTTGGACACTATTCTATGCCAAATGAAATCTCAGTTGCTTGTTTACAGTAAGATTATATCGCCTCTCAAACCACGCGATTGTTGATTCACCTGACGGATCAATTAACGACACGGTTTATAATACCTTGTCCTAGAGGCCTGTTCGATATACCCACTCACGTTTTACCTCAGCAAAACCTTAGCGTTGAATACTTGCCATAACCGAATTGAAATACAATGAAATATATATATATATATATATATATAGGCAAACAGACTACCAGTTACTCACTTCACACTACCAAACTCACCAAAACTGTTGACGGCAGTGAGCCCGGGCGTGAGAGATTGACTGACTTTGGACATAATGTCCGGATATTTGTCTGTGTCTGGTTAAAGTTGTAGAACAGCTACAACAGCAACATAAGAAAGACAGCAGAGTTGCGACGCCCCCTCTGTTCAGGGGCGTCAAACACCATCGGCAGGGGCCCGTAACGAGGAGGAGGTTGATATTCAATTCACATAAATTCACAGCCGTTATTCGACTAATCGACTCTTGTGGTTTCACGACCGCCGAAAGAGGCACAATTGTCGGATCTGTGTGAACAACTGAAGCTGCTGTAACAGAAGCCTTAAGAGTAACACACCCGCGGAGGGCGGTGTGACGGGGGTGGGAAAAACACTTCCCATACCGTGTACTGATTTTCATCAAGTTATTTTCCGTACGTCATTATCGTTGCATCGGAAGGAACAGCAGCGATGATGTATGCATACGATGAGATGTATCACGTTCGACTGGAAGAGACTGGAGACGGCGCCTATAAACAAGTGCAAACGACAAGCAAGGGCTCAACCGAGGTGTAACAACAACAAGTGACTCTACCAAAGCAGTATTCATTCCTACTTTACTAGGAAGCATAACACATTTTACTAAAGGTATCAAGTTGTTAGATTTTTTTAATCATGACTGCTGTTGTCGACAACTGGCAACTTTGAACCTGTTTTGCCATTTTTAGTGACGCTAATTTTAAATTACTTGGTCCAATGGGCGGATCCCGTTGCACGAGACGACACCCCCATGCATTTTTCGAGCGACAGGAATTGCATAACATACTGCATACCGTGCGTGTTTCTCATGGTGCTTTGATTTGGTTTGCCACTTTGGTATTGTGCAAATGCCAGCCGGATCTCGCGCTCTATCGAAACAGTCACGATGGTGATTAGTATTTAGTATAAGTATTGATTTGTTGATATTCCTTTATTAGACGCGATTACACACCTCATCTTATAGACAAATTTCGATTTTGTTACATGTACTACAATCATTAAAATCTTATTAGCATAGCACATAACTATCGCCGCTTTCGAGAAGAGCGCCTTACAAAATCTCATCAACATGTTCAACACCTCATAGCCTTCCCACTTTTCCGAGCAATATACAATATATACATAAAGCATTATATATATATATATATATATATATATATAATGCTTTATGTTAAAACTTTATCTAAACATTTACATGTAGCACCACTGGACGACTTCTTGAATCGCATCTATTGTCTAGGAACTTTGAGGTCCGTATGGCGGTTATATATGTACTGATCTTAGAGGTCTTCAGATAAATGTTGACAAGTACTAGGCAAGAGTGTGAGCCGTAGTTTGTCTGATATGTTGAAATAACAGGTGCCGAATGTTGTGCGGCATTCGTTTGTTTGCCTCTATAGATCCCAAGGCGTGGTCAAAACGACATCATCAAAATGCGCAAATATATTTAAAAAAATACTGACCAAAATTTTAACTAATCTTAAGGCGTGGTTTTCTAGTCTACTAAGAGTCTATCGTCCTCAAATAAATGTATAGACCGTGAACGACAGTACATAAACGGTTCATGTTTTCTCGTTTTGCTGAATGACCTAAGTATATTAAGCATCGCGTTTTACTTTTGTTCTGTGTGTTTGATCTACTGCCAGTCGACAAAATATGCAGTCGACAAAGAACGGTCTAACCACCTTCTAAAATAACCTTTAAGATACAATTTTCCGTAAAATATTTCGCTTTTGCTTACCGTTCCGTCAGCGGATCGGATCGTTTTGGGACTGCGTTTAGGAAACGATCCCTTATCTCAACAAAGTATTTTGCGCCCAACCAATAAATAAATAGGCACAGAATGATTTTTCAAAAGGAACATATGTATTTACTAAAGTAGTGAACAAACGAGATAAAACTCTAAATTTGTTCTCATCCTAGCGGCTTTCTCGAGGTTAATCGATTAATATTACGTAATAACTTACACCACTAAAATAGTGAATAAACAATATGATTGATCTAATAGCACGTGAGAGCCTAATACCTCAGGAAGGACTATGCCATCCTTAGGAAAACAAAAGCCATACATAGCTTATGTATAACTATTGTATCTATCTGAAATAGATCGGTCTCCGATCAGCGTATTCTTGCTAGCGTCTGAGATATGTTTCGCTTTGTAAAAGGCTGCTAATTCTGCACTGGAGTATAATGCCTCATGAAAAACCCGATCACTAAAATTATCTGAGGGGAGCACGAGCCGAGCTGTCTCACTTTGTAAGATACTGCTAAAACTGCGCTCAATTGCAAATTTGCTGCCACTAAAGCTGCTGCTTGATAATGCCTTTTAAAAACCGTCCGTAGATACTTGCGTGTGGCAATATCTATCTTGTTATGTATGCCTTTCTTGGCAGCCCATTAGTTACGTCAAGCCCCGTCAAGTAGTTTTATATGGTCATGCAAATTTCACGTGTTATATGAACCCTAACTACCTTAGCTACGATGCATTATTATTACGTATTAATGCATCGTAGTTGATTTATGAAGTGTCTGTTCAGTTTACAAGTGATTAATTTTCAGAGCTACAAAAACTCCAAAGTGCAAACATAGCGAAGTTATATGAATAAGTACATATGCTGACTACAATTGCTTGTTGAATCTTCTGTTCCGCTTGCGGTTGTTAGTTTCTGGTAGGTTCGACGGAAGAAAGAGTTAAAAACAACCTACAAAAAAAAATTTGTTCTAGATGTGATGCAAGGTACCTACGTTGATCATCGAATATCCCGGGTTGGAGGCATTCGTCTGCCCGTTGCCGCTGCGGCCAGACACCGAGTACTATGTATTTTTTTTATAGTTTGGAAACTTAATTTCAAGGGATTTCCGTCCAATTTAGAGTTGTCAGTTGGACAACATATATATATATATATATATATATATATATATATATATATATATATATATATATATATATATATATAAGAAATCCCTTGAAATTGAGTTTCCAAACTATAAAAAAAATACATAGTAGGGGAAAAAGTAAAATTAGAGGTCTTTTAAATAGAGCCGGTAGGAAAAACAGCACGGAACGCTTTTTCCAATGGATCAAGAGGTCGATGTCTTTTTTTGAAGGGAGAGCGAATTGACTAAAAGTGATTCTATCAAGCCGTTTATTCTGATATGTCTTCACTAAATCTGCGATTACGAGAGCCCCATCATCCTATCGACAAACTAATCATACCTGCGTGTTTGGAGGAAAATGTTGCATCTGTTGAATTGCATTCTACGTTAGCTCAAAGCGGCACAATGTTGTATCGAAGAAATTCTCAAAAACTAAAATTCTTCTACTAAAATACTAAGAAGGACCACCGCACTAAACGAATGCCAGAAGGGACAGCAAATACAGCATTAATGCGCATTGAGTTTAAACAAGAGAAAAGAATTGCTGCGTCGGCCGGGAATCGAACCCGGGTCAACTGCTTGGAAGGCAGCTATGCTAACCACTATACCACCGACGCTCATGCCGGCGTTAGTCTCTGAGACAGATGTTGGCCTGTATAACTTTCTGTGCAATGTATTTTTTGGCTTGGCAAAAGAGCTGTTTCGGTGCTCCCAGAGAGCGCATCGCGCGGACTTTTGGTGAGTCTGAGTCGGTCATGCAGGACTTCATGGGAAGGCCTGGCTGAATGAACATAGAACTGAAACAGAGAACATCTCCTCTGGCTATGCATATAAAATATTTGAGTTTTTGTAAATCGCAACCTTCACTCAAGCAAACCTAATTTCGTCGTTGCTGTTGTTTGATGCATGCAGTCTGACATGTCCAGTTATATCATTCACAGACACCCATCAGAGAAGAAGCTTCGTCACCGAGGGATTGAAAAACTCCCCACACTTTTTTCAGGGAGCTGACAAGACAGGCGTTCAGGCTTAAATTAGCAGCAAAGGCTTTAATCGAATTTCGGCGCTTAAACATGGCAGCATCGCCGGTTGACATCCCAGGACCACTTTGATACTGAATATTTGTTTATTAAAACAACAAACAATGTTTAAAACATATACCTGTGTCTCCCGATGATATTTAACACTACCGGGCGTACAAACAAACACATAAATGCCTATTGCTTTATTAATCCGCTAAGATATGGGCGAGATAGAAAAAAATGCTTAGTATTCCTGATATCGACCCGGTCAGTAAACAAGCGGAACGTGATATCCAAAACTAGAAGCCATCTGACAACGAACGCCGGGCTACAGCGAACAATCGATTTGGATGACATGACATTTACTTTTGATCGTGGAAATATCGTACTTACCTATGTTAAACAAGGACAACGTGGCTTCGTATTTTCTACTTCATTTTAATTTAGAACTCTTGGAAATATTTGTCTTCAAATTTTTTGTTGTTTCAATTCTCTGAACATTTCACTGTATAATAATCAAGGCCCACACTGCTTTGATAGAGACACTAAAATAATGAGTATAAAAGCAATGCCATATTTATTAGTGTACACGAAGGCTTGAGTCGGTCCTCAAGGGACTGCACAAATGTCGATTGCTTTTTACAGTTGGCGAAGCCAGTGCTAGAGAATCGTACGACTCTGCAGCACTCTGTCAACTTTATTGAACACATACACACATTTTAATATGCGTGTAAACTGAATAAATCTATATATGAATATGCATATGCATGTGTGAGGCGGACCACAGGAAATTAGTAATGATGTGTTTGTTGGTTCATCATTTATGCAGACTGTAAGGGACTCACCGACCGAACGGACAGTGGAGCTTCTATACTTTTACAAAGCCAATGTCGTAAATTAGAATCACAACGGTAAAAGACTAGCTCTATTCCAAAAAGCGTAACACTGCAATACGCTTATACCCGAATAACCCAAGTGAAGCACTGACCTGAGCTGCATTAAAATCGGAAACTTGTTTGCTGTGTTTCTGATTGTCATGCAGATTTGTACTTAAATGTCGTGGAATTTTTACCATGATGAATATTGACTGTCCCTTTACATATTTTTAGTAAGAGATAGACGTCGATAAATCTATCACAGCTTCTTGGTCACTTGGAAAATTACCAGGTCAACATATTTTGTCGCAGTAGCTAAGCCTTCCTTAGCAGCTCCCCTGTCCTTTACATTTCTGGAACGTCCAAATAAACGCATATTTCTGCAGATGCTCATGCAGTTAGAATGGAGGGTGTCGTTAGATTTACGCCGTATATCCTTGCGATACGTGAGTACTCTACATTTGTATTGGTTGCGAGATTTTAGAATTGTGTTCTGCTGCTACGTACGGCTCTCTTAGACCAACTAGCATTGTGTCCATGCGATCCACAGTGGTTAGCCTAGCTATGCTTACGCCCACAATAATTTCTATGGAAAGCACAAAAAAGTCAAGCCTATTTTATTTTCCAAATGCCTACAGGCAGAAAAAGCAAATAAACAGGTACAAGCTGCTTCGACGCATGTGGTTTGTACACAAGCAGCAACAACGGACCGTCAGGTTACCTGCAAGTGGCTAATTCCATAGGCATAGAATAGGTTATTAAAGAAAAAGCACAAATATGTTTTAATTCTCGTTTTAGGCATTTGTAGCTCTGCATACGTTGTATTGCAGTTTTCCAGTGTTCTGATCTTATGAAAAGGTATATATATATATATATATATATATATATATATATATATATATATATATATATATATATCTGTATATACGCCTAATTTAAACCGTTTAAACTAGACGAATTCCAACGCAAACGAGTAACAACACGGTCACCAAGTGAACTTTACTAATATCATTTATTTACATTTCATTCGGCGCCTCTACTAACTCGGCTTCGTGTTTCGCGACGTTTCACGAAAGCCACTGAGAGCCAAATGCTTGTTTCGTACTCCTCCTTTGTCTTTCAGTGTAGGTCTCTCTATAATACTCCCGATCGCGCGATCGGCTTAACGTAATCGACAAAACATTTGCTTGCGATGTCATCTCGTTCAAGTGTCACCCTTTCGGCGTTTTTCTCATTCTGTGTTCAATTCGATTGCAACCGTTCCGTCTCCTACAGAGCACCACATCTTTCTTCAACGTAGCCTTCGACCTTCGACACGCTTTAAGCCTTTCTCGATTGGTCACCATTCCCAATCTGTTGGTGTTCCACCAGTCTCACATACATTTCCTGACACCGTGATCCGAACACCGAACAGTCGACTCAACGTAACGGCACAAACGTATGATGCATTATTCTTTTTGATATTCGCTCCCGCAAGTTGCCTTACTCTCGCACCTCACAATACACAGGTTAAGGTAATAATAATAATAATAACAAAAACAACTAATAAGAATACTAATAATAATGATGACGCCAGTATACGTTTCAGGGTTCCGTACATCCGTACAATACTACGCTAGCTCAATGATATATGTATATATATATATTACCTTTCTCTACTACCATCTCTTTCACACTCTGTGCGGCACTTCTTAGTAAACTCGCTTCAGCTAATCACTTTTTCGCTCGTTTCGCTGCTAGATCCATTCCGTATATACCACCACTTTCGCATTTTCTCCACTACGTTCTGTTCCGTTTGATCCGCACGGTTCTACTCACGGGTCACGTCATGCTTCCTGCAATTGCTCCCGTTTCATTGCGATTGATCATAATAGTCGTAATATTAGTAAGGATATTAATAAACAACAACAACAAACTACATAATTGATATTGGTAATAGTTGTATAATTTGTTATATTTACTTAGAGCTGTATAATAATAGTAATATTATTATTATTATTGTTATATTAATTTGATTTTGTGTAAATATATGTGCTCACCACGTGTGTCGTTTCGAAACGGCTGCGCTGACCATTTGCCGGCATTTGCCATAACAACAACCACAACCACAATACGTACAATTTTTCTCTGCTCAAGTAACGCTGTAATTTGCGTTTGTAACTGTGTTGTTCACATTGTTGCGTGGCCCTTGCTAGATCGGCTCACATGGATGTACTTGTCAACGGCACTGCTACGAATGTTTGTTTTCTTGGCTCAAGTTGTTGCCTTTGTTATTTTAATCTTTACGTACGTTACTATTGTTGCTAAGGGTCGTGTTTTGTTGTTGTTGATGTTGCTGTTGTTGTTGGTGCTGCCGCTGCTGCCACTGTTGTAATTATTGTTGGTGAGAATGGTGTTTATGTTGTTGATGTTGTCATCCTGTTTGTTGTCGTTGTTGTTGCAGTTGTTTCTCTATATACGGGACGCTTTTTGCTTAGTATATTTATTGTTTTTGTTTCCGTTGTGTACTGGCGTTGTGTCTGTCTGTCTGTCTATCTTTCTATCTTTCTGTCTGTCTGTGATCTATGGTGGCTGTATTGTACCCACTAATGGCTGGGTTGATCGAAAGCACGCGGTGGCCGCGAAGCCGGCGAAAACGACAACACCTACTAACTACATTGTGCACTCATCGTTTGTTGTGTTTCGCTGCTGCTGCTGTTGCTGCGAGCCTTACAGCAATAGCGAAAACATGGCCGTGGCAAGCCTAGGCATTTCGCTCGCTCGCCCGCACTCGTATTGCGAATTGGACAAATTGGACGCCTTGCTTCAACAGGTCTAACGGCAAGCAGCAAAAGGCCGGCAGAGCAGATTCTCAGGAAAACCAGATTCGACGGTTGCTTCTTCTCATCTGACCGCAGCGACAGTAGGCATGCAACGTAATCCTTGCAGGCCATGTACATACATTCATATGGGCAACAACATGCGTCTAAAAGAAAGTACTGCATACTGCACATCTTGGCTGCTGCTGCTGCTGTTGCTTGCCGTCACCACGTCGTGCCGCCATCGCGACCCGACCTATAAGGCTTTTGCCCCCTTTAAACGTCTGCGCCGATTTCCTTCTGCATCCTACCGTCTGTTTACTTCTGCGTTGCGGTATCTCTTGCCAAGGCTCAGCTCTACTGTTCAAGCGTGGATTAAAGCCGAGAACGTGTTCTGGCCACGGGGGGGTCTACTTTTATAGGGGCCCTATCCTAACTTCTCCTTCTTCTTTTTCTTCTTTCGTAGCTCGCTTCCCCTATATACAGACCTCAGTAAAGCTTGTGTGTGGACGAACACGTCCCAAAATGGAGGGCAACCGGCCCTGTTACAGCATTCATGGTTGTTAATAATGGCTCTCATAATGACCACCGTCGTCTTAATATTCCGCAACCCTACGACGCTGGAACGGCGGCCATGTAACCCCTTCAGTTATTCTCCTTCGCCTGTCTTGTCTACTTGTTCCCACCTCGTCCCGTGTCCTATGCACTTCGTCTGGCCATCTGTTGCAATGTCAAGATTATAAATACTACTAATTACTAGGCTTAAGTATGTGCTGATAGTGTGATAACCAGAATGAGCGGGCACCTCTCTCTAGCGTCTAGAATCATTATCCGGCGCGCGGCTGATTGCTGAACAAATACGACAATTGCTGCCGTCGTCTCGCAGAGAAATGGCTCTCGACTACATAGTAATACTAGTTCTAGTTGTATTGAAGTTGTTGTTGTTGTTGTTGCTGCTGTAGAAGAAGCTGTTGATATATTATAGTTCATGTCGACCTGCACCAGTCGCACAACCAGCCTGTATCGTACGACGAGCTGTATACTGTTGCAGGGTCACAATACATAAACGTCCCGTGACGTCAGCGTGCGGAGCGGCAAACGTCCCTCTAGGCGTCTCCACGGTCAGCGATCGTGGATGACTGGACGTAATACAGAACCGTGTGATGTTCAGTACAAAACACAGTAGCAAAACACATACATATACACGTCCATACACAGAGAAACACACGCGCACATACAGTTGTGAGTGTTCTGCACTCAAATACGGCTAGAACAGGAACAATCCAACCCCACCCCCCCCCCCGCCTTGCCGTAGGTGAATGGCAGCAAAGTAGCCGTATAGGGACATACAGTATGTAGACAAATCGAGAAAGTGTAAAAACTCCAACCAGCGGGAGCGGAAATCGACCCCCCCCCCGATCACCGCCTTGTCCGTCGCGCTGCTGTGGCGGACAAGGGACAGCTTCACATTTCCCTACGTGTGGTGGCGGGTGGTGCCTGACCGCACGCTCTACCAAACTCCGCAGAAGGCAGCCTGAAAAATATGCCAGCGTACGTCTGTGTCTAATGAAACGCTACGTGTGTAGCAGAAAACAACTAAGTTATCAGTCGTCGACATTATAGAAAACAGCATTAGATAGCTAGTGTAATCAATCACATATCCTGCGCAAACTCGTTCTGTTGTTGACGGCGGTGTTGTTGTGTGTCACTGCCGGCGTGAACCATCGTGAATTTTGTATCGTTGTCGTTTAGCTAGGTACGCTCCTCGTACCGTGGTCTGTCGTCATTGTTGTCAGTGTTGTCGTTTACTGTTCGTTGACGTTAATGTAGTTCTCGTCTACGTTTCTGCTAGTGTTGATGTAGTTGTTTTTGTCGTTGCTGCTGTTGTTGTTATCTTTGTGATTGTAGCAACTGTTGTTAGTGTTGTCATTATTGTTGCCGTTGTTGATATTTTGTTGTCGCTGTTGCTTTTGCATCCCATGTAGATCCGGCTGTTCTCGCTATGAGAGGAGGTGTCTTAAGATCTTGCGCTAACCAAGAACGAAAGCCATCCATCTAGCCATTGTACTGCTCTGCAAATGGAACATTCGTCTGGTCGTGTACGCCAGACACAATCACACCGCCATCGAGCCATAGAGCAACTTGTACACGTGACTAGCAAGTAGACAACAATCAATGTACAACAATTTACACGACTGGTCACGTATGCCGCCGCATCGCTACTTTTCCCTCACAGTCAGTGAGTCGTGCGGACTCACTTTAGCTTACGCAACAGCCTGGATCATTGCCGCGATCGACTAAAGCTCAGCGGCACGTCCCGGCCAAATCAAAATACGTTAAGGAGAAAAAACTACGACGATGACGACGACGCCTACGGCAGCGATCATGATGAGATTGACAGCAATGGAATATGATGAGTCGTTGCGACGGTGTACATATACACACCATGTACACATGCTTATCCACTCCGACCTGTTTGTTCTCGCTCGTTGTAACTTTCTCCGTCTCTCACTTCTCTGTTCGCCCACTTCCTCCGGCGTTTCAGCTCCTGGACTGTGTGTCCTGCTTATTGTAAGTTCCTGCGGCATTCACTCTCGCTTGCTCGTCCGCTCACTGTTCCAACAATTAGGGTCTCACGAGGGCACCTCCACACGAGCCAGCCACCCGTTCGATTCTTCACCAGTCGACGATAATAGTAATGACGATGACGATGATGATGGTGATGATAGAGAGAGGGGATACTCAGTAAATTCCGAGACGTTGCTGTCCTATAGGGCTAGCAGGTGACTGAAGTGTACACGACAGCTGAGTCGAGTCGCTCCTCTTCGGGGGCGCCGGCTTTGCCTTGGGCGAGCTGCAAACCAGGCCGGGCAGATCGAGTCGGACCTGCTTCGGCACCCGCGCTGAAGACGTCGACGCGGACTCGGGCATCAGTATACCTCGCAAAGGAGTTTTGCGTTCATCTTCACTAAGTAGGCGCGGATCTCGGAAGCCGAGAATTTGATGCGGCGTATGATCTTGCATCGTGTTGAGCGTTTGTGCCACCTTCCACTTTCGGTCCATGACACGGTGCAGGTCGCGTAGGAATGTCTCAGGCGGGCTGGCCATGGGCGCAGGATTAAATTCCTGTTGACAGAAGAAGGAAAACACTCAAGTCGTAGGCGCGTATTGCACACCTGTTTGGCGCGTGTGTGGTCGGGGCGTCCTAATAACCTAGTTCATACAGATACAAATCCTAACCCAAGCGTTTAATATAGCCTAAAAGATCATCAGCCGGATAGCCGGATAGTCAATCGATTGTTGAAGACTAACCTCTCGTTGTCCAAATTGCACAGTATGCGGCGATTGCGTATTCGACGAGGAGAGACGTGTGGTTTCGCTGCGTCGCGGTGGGGCAGGTTTCATCCGG
The DNA here is from genome assembly GCA_003439945.1 of Dermanyssus gallinae. Lineage (NCBI taxonomy): Eukaryota > Metazoa > Arthropoda > Arachnida > Mesostigmata > Dermanyssidae > Dermanyssus > Dermanyssus gallinae. Next base: position 124,973 of record QVRM01002570.1, on the reverse strand, counting down.
GATGGAGACCCCGACGGGGACCAAGCATCCTGCCCAGTCGGTCCTGGAGACCTGGTCAGCCATAGTGGAGGCCGCTCGTTCGTCGGCGTTGCCTGATTGCTGCCTCCGCTACTGCACACTGGAGACCCTGTAAACCAGATCAATTAAACAATGCTCAGCCATTTATGTGTTTGTAAAATCTACCTGGTAGTCAACGGCATATGTAGGCAAATTATGTATGCATGTATATATATATATATATATATATATACGGAAAAAGAAGCTACAGTAAAGAAAAACGAGACGATTCGTACCTGCTGTAGGCGTGGCTTGGTTTGACAAGGGCGGGCTATTCGTCGGCGTAGTGAGGTTCGACGGGGGAGGAGGCAATGAGCTCAGCGATGACACCGACGGCCACGACTGTTCCGCCAAGGGCATCGGCGGGGGTGGCGGCAGCGAGTCAATTGAAGTCGTACTCGCTCCGAGATGCGACGACACGCTGCTCAGATTTGATGCCGCTGCAACCAAATGGATAATAACGTTATTTCAAATAAGTGTCTATTATTAACAGCGACCGCTGAAGATTTTACCGAGAGATCTGTGCAAACTGCTCTTTCAGTCTATGTAAACCTGCTGCATTCTTTTAGATAGGGGAGTTTGTAATTGTCTGTTGTGCCTCCGTCGCTGGCAGTTAGCAGCGACTAGTGCAGGATTCACAAACCTACTAAGCCCGAAATTCTTCCAATCCTCTCAACCTCGGGAGGGGGGGGGGCTTGCAATGGCAGCTCTTCTTCCAGAAAATCCGGCTACCGATCTTTCCAATAGTGAGGGGGGAGGGCAAGGTTAGAGGGCATTAAATATATGTCTCACGGCGATTTCAAGCCCGTTGGAGACAGAGAATCGTGTAGAATGCAAAAAAAAAACCCGCTTAACAATTGTAGACGTGGTTCCTCTAAAGCTTCACTGTGCGCATCATACCTTGGTAATGCGATGATGACGCCGTATCGCTAGCGCCGTTCGGTGTCGTCGTCGTTGTCGCCAGCTGCTGCTGCGCCGCGATACTCGGTTCGGCGTAGATAATCGACGCCGGCTTCTCCGGAATGGGCGTCACCTTGAAATCGGTGCGGCACTGCGCCGCCAAGTCCTGAGCGAGCTTCTCGAGATTTTTAGCTGTCAGCGGAGCGACTGGCGGTGCCGTGTGTAGGGGCGACGCCCTGGGCGTCGCCTGGCTCGCCTCGGAGATGTCCTCGAGGCTCGAGGCGTCGACTGGAGGCATCGGCAACAGCTGCACAGCCTTCGTGGGCGTCAGAGGGGTGCCCTTGACGCCGACGACCGCCAGCGGACAAACGGCAACGCAATCGGGCGTCGACAGCGGTAGCGCCATCGGCGGTGGCGGCGGCGGCAAAGGCGCCGTCGGAGACGACACGTTAAGCGGCTGGCGCTGTTTTAGCCGGGCTAGCGTTGCTGTCATCTGTTCGTCGGTGTGCGACCTCCGCAGCGAGAATCGCAGGCCCGTCGTGCGACCGAGACTACCCCCGGAGCCGGAGCCGAACGACGACCCGGACACGATCGAAACGCTGTCGTCGAGCGACGACCCAATTCCACTCGCCCCACTGGCGCTGCTAGTGTCCTTGACCAGACTTCTAGTAGTGTTGGTGAGTGGGAGTCGCGGCTGAGTGAAGTTGGGCTTGCGCTTGATCGTGCCGCCCGGAAAGTCGAGATCGAACGCCACCGCGGGGTCGGACGCGACAGACGACCGGTCCGACGACATGCTACCGATGCTCGACGAACCGCCGCTCGAAGACGCGATCGAGTCACGCCGTCGCAACGTCGTCGTTCCGCTGCCACTGCTGTTACTACCTGTCGTCGACAAGGCCGGTTGAGGGCTGTTGTGGTTACTGTGGCTATTGTTGTTGTTGCTATTGTTGTGCACGACGTGTTGGTGAGGTGCTTGTTGGATATCGCTCGGGCTTTCTTTGCCACTCGTTGAAAGCGCTGGGGGAGACGCCTCGGCTATGGTTTCGGCAAGCAGAGTCGAATCAGATCCCGTTGAAGCGCTATGGCGCAGGCTATGAGAAGCTGGATACTGCTGTAGCTGTTGTTGTTGCTGCTGCTGCGGCTGTTGTAACTGTAGTTGTTGTTGTTGCTGCTGTTGCTGCTGACAGGTCTGATCTGTGGGACTCCCGCCTGACGAGTTGGAACTGTCCGGGCTGACAGCCAGCTGCTTAGCCATCGAGGACACGGAGAAGGACCGATGGTACGCGAGCTTCTCTAGATCGGCCTCGACAATGTCGCGCTGTATTGCGTCGTAGTTGTCTTTGATCTGACGGCCGTACTTGGCAATGCGAATGCCGGTGACCCATTTGTTCAGCGTCGGCAGGTCGTCCGCGCAAAGATGCTTGATATTCCTGCAGGACTTACTTTGAATCTGCGGATGTTTGATAGCAAAGCAGAACTCGCTCGGCGCCTTGTACTTTTTTCTCCATCCGACGCCGTTGTAAACACAGTTCATTTCGAACGTCGTAAGACATACGAGATCTTTGGGAAGCTTGGACTTGCCCTTCGGGCAGTAGTAGAGGCCGGACGCGCGGAGAACGAAAAAGTGCTTTTTCCAATGCTTCTTTCCCTCGGCTTTGAGGTACAGCTGACCCTCGACTTCGGGTACCGAGACACCGGACGTACCGGGTGAGAGGAAGAACTCTTCAATCAGGCCGGTCCGCTGGTCTTCGTCGAAATCGAGCTTTGTCTGTGTGCCCGAATCGGCCAGGTACTTCTCAGGCTGGGCGAACACATCGTACTTCAGCGGTCGCTCCTCGAACAGGATACGGTTGCTCGAGTCGCGCGTCCACAGGAGAAGGTTCTCTACGAGGTTCTCGTGCTCCTCGTACACGCGCTCTGAAGCGACAGTAGCACAAACAACAATCGTGTCAGCAGGGACAGGGCTGTTAGCATACGACTGTTGCGCAGTTGTAGAGTACTAATTTCTAGAAAACGTAACGGAATAATGCACGTAAAATATGCCAACGTGACTTATGCATGTAAAACGTCTAGGTATGAAGAGAGAGTTTCTATAGGCGATCGTTAACACGCATGTGTGTGTGCATGTACGTATGTGGTTTAGAGAAACTCACCCATATATAGTTCGGGAATCGTCTCTACGAGCGCCCACTTAGGATCCATCGTCACATGGCTCTTCTCTGCCAACAACTTAGTCAGATAAGCTACGGACATGGTTTCATCTACCAGAAGACTTCTGGCGCATCCATCCGAACAAAACACCTTAATAAATAGCTGTTGGGTAGGAACACAAAAAGAACAACAGTAACGACAACATGCAGATATGCGTTAGATTCATTGTGACTTTTGCCTCCTGTACATCGCTTCGTCCATTTAAGTATTACATATTAATACTGTTAAAATATTATGTTTATTATTATTATTATTTAAAGTAGGCAAAAATAACTAAAACAAGTATATATATATATATATATATATATATATATATATATATGTATATATACAGCGCATATAAATATATATATATATATATATAAGTGCTTTCTCCAAAATCCTACTATATAGTATACACAAGTAATTTGTATCTATATCGTATCACAGTTTATGTTATGTTACTTTCAGTAAATGTTCATGCCAAACTAAATACTTTTTCCCCATATGCATATCCTGTAGCGGTTAAATTGCGACTACGTGAAAATGGTGTACATTTTTAGATCACTCACAAATCGATGTTTTAGCGATGAGATTCCTAAGCCCGAAGAAAACATAGTGTGTCAATAATACATATAATATGCTAAGCACTGTGCGCATAGAAGTGGTACCTTGCGGATGCTGGCTTCCTTGAGCTTCTGCAGGGCCATTTTGATCTTTTCGGCTTTGAGTTGTGTAGCCTGTTCCGCCTGTGAACGTTGATGATCAGGGTGCAGCGCGGTGAGGCAGAAAGAGAGCGTACACGGACCATGCAACATGGTGAGTAACATTGCAATAAGCTAATACAAGCGGGACTGCGAAAGTGTCGACATGATCAAAAGTGATTTATAACGAAATACATGATATGTGTATATATATATATATATATATATATATTACGACTATCTGCTTCTATATAGGATGTGCAAATTTGGGGCACGACCCACATGCACAAAAATGTTCCGAAATACCCGCCAGAAAATCGCACCGGTTGTTCAGACCTACTTTAAGCAGCTACTTACAACGACGTAGTAGACTTACCGAATATTACAACACCCACACAAGACAATTACTATTCTACATAGGAGAGTGACAACCCATTGAAGGAACGGCCTGGGTCATGTGCAGCAAATACCTAGTATGGAGTCATCGGCACTCCTTTAGCCGCTGGCTTGCATTTCGACATCGAAGCAGTGCACAGGACCCTAGCACATGAAGCGCAGTGAAGAGGAACTTGAAAAAGACCCTGAACTGCGCTGACGCTAAACAGGTTCGATAGTAGGTTAGGTTAGGTGAGCCAATCATGCTAAGAGGCGGAGGAGGCACTTTCTGACACGATGCTCACCTGATGATTCCCCCGCTGAACGTCGTGAAGACAGGCGACCGTCGCAAGGTCGTCGTCGTCGTTGTTCATCATCATGGCCCCCGGCAGAACACCGGGCGAAGCTACGGCGGCTGCGCCCGACGCGATGGAAGCCGCAGCTGCCGCAGCAGTAGAAGAAACAACAGCAACACCCGAGCTGACCGAACAGCTCGAGGCCGAAACAGTTCCCGGTGGCCGCTTGCCGCTGTCCTGCGAGGACGAGGTGCGCGCTCCCGACGAGGCCGATGACTCGCCCGATAGCATCGAGATGGAGTCGGAGAACGCCGAGTCGTTGTCGGGACTCTCGGTTCGCTGGCCATCGCTACGATGAGATGATGCAGCTGCCGATGCCGTACAGACGCCGCACACACCCACACACACACAACCCCACAACAAATCCCATAGCCACAGAACAACCGCGTTAGCACCCCACGAGACATACGCACGCGACGAGTACAAGTACACAAGTACAAGTACACACAGACATATAGCATATGGCCGCATAATTGATAAAATCTCCCTCGCTATAATTTTCTTTGAAGTACTCGGCACGCTCTACAGAGATGGTTGCGTATGTATATGACATGTATATAAGCATATATAGAACACTCACATTCTACTACGTTAGAGGCAATATATATATATATATATATATATATATGCATTCTAACAGCAAAAGTAACTACAGGACTTACCAATGACGCTAACTGGATCTGGCACAGAACGGGCATTGTTCTGGACTGCCGACGCGGTAACGGGGGCCGGCGTGGAGCGGGGAAGGTCCTTGTTGACGGCGGCGTTCAGACCAACTGCGGCGGGAGCTATCCGTACACCAAGGCCAACACTTGCGGCTCCTTCAGGGCCGGCCTTGTCGCAGCCACCACAGGAACCGTGCACGTTCGCCGAAGTCGGAGCCTCTTCGGTTGCCGCTCGCAGTCCGTGCAGTTCGCGTTCGAACTGCGAACCGAGAGCGCACAGCTCGCCGAGGATCGCATCCAGCTCATTGTCTTGACTCTCTGTCGTGGTAAATCCATAATCATCACAGGCCATCGTCATATTGTGGTGGTTTTCGTCGCATTGCGGGGACGGTGGCGGCAACGGCAGCAGCAGCAACGACCGTGACGATGATACAGAGGAACAACACAACAAATCGCGTGGCGTATTCGTTAGCAATAGTCCATCGAAGAGTTTGGTATCAATAACGGCGGCAGAGTCGCCGTCGTTTCTGTTGTTGTTGTGGTTGTTGTTGTCATCGTTCTTGCCGCTATTGTTGATAGCGTCAAGATCATTTGGTCGTGCACTTTGGCCCAACAACATTTCACTCTCAAGAGTCATGATTGAGATCACTCACAGCAGACAGGGGGACGCCAACAGTAGTTCTGCTACATCAACCGGCAGCAGCGGCACCAAAAGCAATCGTATAAAGCAATTCCAGCAACCTCGTCCATCTAGTCATCTTTTCACCGAAAAAAAGTACCTGCTTGTCGTCGGTTGACTACTTCTACTATACAATTGCTATTACTAAAAAGACCACAATTGCTCCCTCTACTCGAACTAGGAGCATCAGCGTATCGTTCTAAGCAAACGTAGAGAAGTTGTCACTTCGCGACGAATTATGCCGGTAAGTTCGCGTCGGGCAGTTTTCGCATACACCGTAAGAACCGACACTGTTCTCGTTCGGTCCATCTATTTATTGTCTGCGCATCGCCACGCCACATGCATGCGCTTAAAAGTACGTCGTATACACAAACAGGCACATCACTGCCAACACACTGCTACACACGAACAGCTGTGCACTAAACACGCCAGCGACGCGGATAGAAATCCAACCGCACGCGACAGCAATACCACAACACGCCCGCACGCTCTCAGACACGCCAGCAAGAGATCGGTTGTTCTGCTCGCGCCGTTCTAGCTCTGCTTGCCTATACGTGGCTGGGGCATTGGTCTGTCGGTTTGGCCGGCTGACCGGCTGCCGCCTTTCGGTATGCGTTGTGGTGCATACTAGCAGATGGATTACCAGTCTCCACCATTCGAGCAGCAATAGCAACGGCAGCAGCAGTAGCAACAACAGTGCCTACTTTATTAATTCCTTCATTTGTAGCGGGTAGGCGGTGGTGCCAGGTAGGACGTGGAGTACGCAGGATTGTAGAGTGCAGATAGATAACTTACACACACAGGTAGCACCTCAAAACAGCCACTTACTAAACGTCGTTGTGGTGCATACTGGACTCTGTATCATCCATTCCAGCAGCAGCAGCAAGCAACAGCAGCAGCGCTTAGATTAGTAACCGAAGACAGGAGATTCACTACGTTAAGTATACTACTACTACTACCACTATGGCCACTTCTACTACTGCCTGTTGACGGCCACCATGTCGAGAGCCAACACGAGCACCGGTCCGTGCCACCACGACCGACGTGCATCGCCACCAATGGAAAGCATGCCAGTTACATGATGGCCACTCAGTCGCTCACCATCCTATCTAACTAACAACTCTACTGCTCTCTCGTACTGCTAGTATCCGCCTTAGAGTCCGCCTTTCTTTTTCTTTTCGCCAGCCTTCCACCTTTCTTCCCTTTGTTCTCTGTATCTGTATCTATCTATCTATGTGGTGTTTCGTTCTAGCTCTTTTCTCCCTCTCTGTCTCGGTCGGTCGCTCTCTGTGTGTCCACCGTCTATCTTTGTAACAGATCCTTTCCCTCCCAGAGTCGTCGTCGTTGTCGTCATCGCTGGCCGGCCGGCCGGCTGTCCTGCCACGTCCTTCCCTACTTCCAGCTCATCCTGCTCCTTCGTTTTCCCCCGAGTGAATTCGTCTCCTTTTCCTAGACGTGTTCAACTCCTCGTAGTGTTGCTGCGGCTCCTTCTCCTCCTTGTATCTCTCCTACGTCTTTTGCCACTCTTGCGGCTCGTGTCCTCGGGCCACCGCCGGGCCAGAAGTGGTTGGTGGCTACCGGTGGCAGTCGGTGACACTGAAACCTGCCAATAGCCGAAAGCAGCAGTAGCGGCAGCAACAGCAGCAGCAGCGGCGTATTAGCAGCGGCCGTACCATCGTCGTCATGATGTTGTTGTTGTTACCGTTGTCATCGTCGTCATGATTGTTGTTGTTGTTGCCGTTGTCATCGTCGTCACTGTGTTGTTGTTGTCATTGTTGCTGTTGTTGACGATGTTGCTGTTGTTGTGCGAAAGGAAACAGTGACCACGAAGGAATCGACGACGGCGAATTCTCCGTCGGCAGGCTACTAAGGCCGCCGTAAGAAGCAGCAACAGCAAAAACAGCAACAACAACAGCAACAACAACAACAACAGCAAAAACAGCAACAACAACCACAGCAGCATGTAACCAACCACAGTGACACAACAAGACGTTCCTTTGACGATAACGACGGACGACAACGACGACACAGAGGACAGCGCGCCATATCGGTGGCACAGGAAGCCAACGAGAGGGGGTTAAAAACGATGGTGTCTGGTTTCTCGTAGGCTCAACGCTATCCTTGTCGCATCTTTCGCAGCTAATTGTTATTGCTCCCATACGAGTTGTTGTTGTTGTTGTTTTTGTTGCCATAAGTGTTGTTGTTGTTGCTTTTGTTAATGTTGCTATGGTTGTTGTACTATTGTTGTTGCTGCTGCTGTAGTTGTTATTGTTATTATTATCCTGGTTAAACTTGTTGTTGCTGATATCGGTATTCGTTCGTCCAACGACTGACTTTTACTGCTACTGCTGCGGCTGCAACTTTCTTAGTAATTGCCGTCGTCTTCACCGCTGTTGCTGCAGCTGCTGTTTTCCGGTGTGACCATGACATTGCCATGATCGAGAATGTGTGTATGTATGAATGTATCTACGTATTTGTGTGTGTCTGTGTGTGTGCGTTTCCGCTAAAGGGCAATGTTGATGATGTTGACCGCGCTGACTGATTACGGACACGGTGGCAACGATTGCTCGGCACAGGCGCGTTAAACCGTTTTTACTAATACTGACTCTACAACTGCATACGCGTACCGTCACTTCTACCGTTACTACTACTGCTACTACTTCTAGTAGTAAGACTACTTTTACTTTGCCTACTACGTGCCCCACTCAACCACCGTTATCCGGAGATGTACAGATGGCGCTGTTGACTTTCGCTAGGTAGCGCAATCCCGTCACGCGCGTCACGCTAGTCAAGCCAACCAAGCAACAGCCTACCCCCCCCCTCCCCCCCCCCAGGGTGCTACGAGCTACTCTATCGCAACGCGGACAGAAAGCAAGCGATGGAGAGAGCGAGCCAGACAGAGAGATTTAGATAGAGAAAGCAGAATACGTTCTTCGAAGTCATCTCGGCGCACGTCGTCCCTCGGTGTCAATAGTGGCAGTGGGGAGGAGGGGGGGAGGGGGCGTGCTAGCTACCTGCTGGCACGAGGTCTACAGAAAGCCACAGAGGTGAGGCAAGTGATGGCCATGGCGAGGATGGTGTTTTTGTGAAACGGAATAAAGACGTACCACTTTACATAGACATACATACTATCGGCAGACATGCATAACGATAGCATATATGTTCGACAGGCATAGTAAAACAGATAATATGGTCGGTTGAGTGTATAGACGCAGAGTGCATATGTGTCTCCAATGAAGCGACGCTATCCCCATCATCATCATCATCATCATCATCATCATCTCTATCCTTCTTATTCGTGTTCTCTCGCCTCGTCGTTCGAATGAATCACCAACTAACGAATTCACTCATCTGCTACCCATGTCCAAGCTTTCATTCGTAGAAGTCCTCTACAACAATCGCAATAACCATAATAACAACAACCACAACAACAACAACTACAAAAGCCGCCCATTGTTTTACCTATTCTTAAGCTGAATATAACTAATCAACATAACCTTGTAAACAAACGACCACTACGTATGATGGCACGACGCAAAGTACGCACATCCTCATTTGCTCCTAACCCTCACGCACCGACCACACTATGTGAGGTTGTATGTATCGATCTAACGCGTATTTACGTCTGTTTGTCTGGCCGGCTGTGGTCTGCGGAAATAATTGCCGAAACCTACTGTTGTTAGTCCGTGCGAAGCGCCACATCCACATAGTCGATGCGTTGTTGCTGCCGGTTCGTAGTTAGTATTTGTCACCACCACATCTTCGTCGCCTCCAATATCACTGCGTCGTAACCATCACACAAAATCCAGCGTTTAGTGGAAACGACCAAAGTCGGAACCGGTCGCTGCACACCGAAATCGACGACGAACACCACCGTGGCGCGAGCATCTCGAGCTGCGAACCATCTCTTCGAAACTCACACACGCGTGCCTCGTATGGACAGACAATCTGCACAATATGGAACAGCCATCGCTAAAGAAGCTGAATCAGAAGAGTCAAGTTGTTGTCCAGTGCGAACCATAAGGTACAGTCGTAGTTGGAGTCGGGTGAGCGAAGTAAAACAAAATTAGTCCCGACAGAAATGGTTTTAATAAGTGCGAAGCCGCTGTAGCAGCAGCAGTACAACACAGATGCACAATCACCGATGCGCCAACTCGTTCTGAGCTTACGGGACCTTCTTGGCACTTGCCTCAGGCAGATGCCTGATTCTTGTTGTGCTCCTGATCGCGTTTGTCCTGCCGGCTTCGTTAGTTGATTGCGACTGATTTTTCTTTTATTTCCGATTAGGCTGGCGACGGCAGACTTTAGGGCGCTAAGGAAACGTTAGTAGTCTAGCAGTCTAGTAGCCGCAAGGAAAGTAGTAAGAGTAGATAGAGGTCGTAGTTGAATAATAGTCGATAACGTGATCATCATCAGCAGCATCATCATCATCATTTCCGAGAACGACAATGGCAACAATGCAGACTGGGTACCGGCAGCGCCTGGCGTCTAAGTGACTTGATGCCCTCCGCTCGAACTCTGGTCTTCGAACTTTTCGGCCAGTTCGAGCGAACGACGAAGGAGAATTATGAGATTATGGCAAAAGCAATATCGGCTACGATAGATGAGCTGGTTGTCGTCTTCACACGCTAATTCCCCACACGAAAGCTGAGCGAAATCATTTGCACAGTTCGCGCTGTCTATCGGCCAAGTTACGAGGTCGCCGATGTGCTAACCTAGCCGAATTGTTCTGCAGCAGTAGCAGCAACAGCCACATCAGACGTGGTTGCAAATCTCTGGATGCAGTCGGATCGCTCAGTCACCGCCGCCACAAATTTCTTTTTTGGGTGTAGATTTAGACTTGATTCGGATTGATACTGCTTGCTCTTGGTGACTGCTTCTTCTGGTGCTTCTGCTCGTGCCGCTTCTGCCAGTATTGTCACCTTTGTCCTCGATGTGCATGCGTAAATGTCCATATCATATACCTCGACGTGTGGCAGCCGAGCGGGGGAGGCAAGAAAGACAGGGGGACGTCACCGGATTGCCAGCGCTGCCAGATTGATGTCGATAGACCACGGCTGGCGGAAAGTCTCTTACTTAGGCCTGAATCAAGACCCTGATGCTGTTGTTGTTGTGGCAGCACTTATGGTAGCTGGCCGAGTAGTAGCCAACGGGTCCATTGGCCTTCCTCCCTATTGCCTTGGCACCACCACTGCAACGACCACCACCGCTAACGACCACCACCACCAGCCCAGAAGAAGCAGCTGCTGAAGTGAACCAACAGACCACGAACGAAACAACCCTCCTGCCTACTAGAAGCCGGCCTACACTGGATGTTCAATGCTCGTTCGTCTGTCGATCTGTTTGTTTTTTGCCCATTTCTCGCTGTCTCTCTCTTCGTCTCCCGTGTTCTCTCTCTCTCTGTGCACTCTCGAGTGCGGTATTGAGCAAAGAGACAACCAGCGAGTCTGTCATTCAGCCACAGACTCACTATGGATAGATGAGTGAGCTAGCGAGCCAGCCAGCCAGCCAACCAACCAGTTAGGGCTGATCTCCGCTAGGCCCCCGCGGCTCGGAGGAGGTCCTCGGCCCTACTTGGCCCGCGTGTGGCCAAGCGACCAAAGGAAGAAGGGAACCAAGGGAACACACCAAACGAACCCAACATAGCGACACGAAGAGGCACAGATAGATAAAGCGACACCAAGAGTCACAGAGAGAAGGAAGGGGGGGGGGGAGAGAGAGAGGAATAAGGAGAGCCAGAATAGGCCCCGCCAAACGGTTCAGCGTTTTCGCGCCCATGCAAAGCGCAGCCACACAACGAGAGACAGTGTTCCGGAGACCATACGCTCGGTCTGCGTCGCTGTGCATGTGTGAACGATGTTCGTGTAGCATTGCCTTCTAACAGTCCATAGACGTACACGCATCCCTGCTATTCTCCCTGTTTGGCTTCGTCGCTCGCCCTCTATCTCGCAGGCGTGCTCGCCTGCCGCTTCTCGTTGGCTCCCCTGCTTCAAGCTGTCCCCGCTGTTGTGCGTTGAGAGCTAATTTAGATCAACAACAACCACCACCACCACTACCACCTCCTCCAACGCCACGACCATCAACGATTCTCGGTGGATGATCTCCGTTGCCATGCTGCCAGAAGAACACTATTGCTTGATAGCCTGTTGCTGCTACACAATAACAACAGCAACAATAGCAACAACAACATCAGCAGCAGCAGCTTAGCAACAATATCAACGACAACGACGATGATGATATTGATGATGACGGAGTCAGAAAAGTCGTTCTTCGGCAGCAGCAGCGGCGGCGGCGGCGTTCACGCGGCGTGTTCGTGCCGTGCATAGCACGCATACAAACATGCTAACACATATATACATGTATACATACATAGACTGCGAGCAAGTGAGCCAGAAGAACCAGAAGAAGCGACATGGGAAGAAACAGCGGCTCGGCTCACGCCAAAGCTCACAAGTCGGCCGACGCGTGACAGGACTCGAAAGCAGGCAAGCCTCAACGCTCGCCACCGACGGGCCACATCGACACCGGCCGGGGGACAGTTGGCCGCCCAGTGGGCCCGACACAGCTCGCCAAGTGGCCGCCAAGCCCCTACGACTATGGAGAGTGACCACTACGACACAGTAGCCACGAGATTTAGCCACGAGAACTCGTAGCCTTATAGCGTGGATGATAGCAGCCACCCTTCCACTACTACTTCTACTAATGCTACTACTAATGCTATTTCTACTACAGCTTTTGCTAACCGTGCCCAACATGCTAGAAGTCAGTGTTACTGCAGCCACACCCCCAGAAATCAGGTGGGTAGAGGGCACATCACAATTGAGCAGGCGGGGGCAGAGACGGAGGAGCGCAACCACCCATCTCCACAATCAAGGGGTTCGTGATCGTCGTGACCACCGTTGTCCGAACCCCCCTCCGTCGATGTTGATGATGAAGGCAAAACCGAGCAGAGAAGATCTTTGGCGTTGCCAGCAGTAACAGAAGATGCAGACGCAGCAGCAGCAGCATGATCGTCATCCTTATCAGCATCAGCTGTCCCGTCACGGTAGCAGAGCCGCCAAGAAACACAGGCTCGGGCAATGGCAGAACCTGATGGGCTGCCAGAACTACACAATCTCTTCCTCCTTGTGCTGTTGCCCCCCCCCCCCTCCCCCGGTCCCCGCCGCTCCCTCTCTCAAAGTTTTTCTCGTTGCCTTCTCGCTCTCATCTTCTCCGGCCATCAGCTGGCCAGAATTGAGTGAGGCTTGTTTTAGAACAGTGTCTAAGCATGCACGTATGTATGTGTGTATGTATGCACGCTACATGTGTTTGCACTCGATCCGGTCGGTGAAAACAACTATCTCTACAGAGTGAGAGGGAAAACATGAAAGGTAGATCTTGTCTTTTCCGAAGTGCATTGGAGTCTTTCGCACGCTACTCAAAGCGCAACCAGCCCACAACCGAAACGGCCTTCGAAGCATCGTTCGATAGTTTGGGGATGAGCACGCACTTCTTGCGATAAGAAATGCATTTCTAACGTATGACGATCATAATACGTCACGCTAGAACATCCAACAATAACAACAACAACGACAACAACAGGAGCCATGACAAGGGTTGGCGCGGAAGAAATCCGTCCAAGCGAATAAGACAGCCACGTATTGTAGCAACAAGAAAACAATTTGGATAGCTGCTTTCACACTAGCTAGCACGACCTAAACGAAAAAAAATTAAACATAACAATGATAGTAAAAGTAATTAAGCCTAAATGAAAAGAATAGCTGTATTACGGCTGTGTGTGTGACAAGTTACCTTGAAGGTTGAGCATGGAGAAGCTGTAGGAATCCAGGCGGGCGACCTGAGATGGTTCCACGCTCGAGGCTCGAACGGGACCCTGTAATGAACAGCAGCCGCAGCGACAACACGACAACAGTGTTAGACATTGACAAAATAACTTATATATAGAGTGATCGAGGCCTGGGCAGTTGACCATGGCCATGACACTAAGCTCATTGTTAGTTACACTACACTTAGATGTCTCTATCTGTTACATTCGGACATCATCTTGTCGTGACCAGACCTTAGTGACCGAGTGGTCTCGCACGTGTGGATACGAGGTGTGGGACGTGTAAAAGACACGTGCAGTCTACACACTGGCAGTGTTGTATACGCTATACGTGCAACCTAAGGTGCGAACTATACAGCACGCCCACAGTGAGAGCCTAACACTACACTTATATAGCTCAAGCACACAAAAATGGACCATATTTATTCTTGGCGCTCCTATACGAGCACAGAAAAACGACACAAATGTTGATCAGCAAAAATCGCAGCCGATTACCGTAATCAAATTTCACACCCACCATCTGCTCCTGGAACATCTCGATGCAGAGACTCTCGTCCCGTCGACTGGTGCACCACTTTAACATTGGAGTTTGCTTTTTGATCAACGTTCAACAGTGACAACAAAGGCAAAAATGACCCATGGCTACAGTGGTTGCAACACACACACACAACAAATACAAGAAACACTCAGACACACACACACACAGGTGCTGTCACAACACGAGTATTAATTAGCCGCTACAACACAATATCCTCGCGCAAAACTCGTCGTCTCGCTGTCGGAGAGAGGAGTGGAACCGAAAAATGCACCGTTTACGAATGGATGATGGCACAAACTCAACTGACATTTATGCTATGGCGTCGGCCGACTGCGATATGGCCTGACAAAGACGCGCCAACTTGTTGCTGCTGCGGCTGTTTGAGTTTAGCATCTGATCTATGCGACGCGTGCAGTGAGGACACCAGAAAGGGTTGTGGGGAATTCACTGGGACAGTTCGACACACAGTTTACTGCGTCGCGTATGTTGTTACTGCGATGCACGCATGTTACTGCACGCGCTGAGCACGCTTCGATGCGTCGACGTGATGATGCTCGTCGTGCTTGCTGCATCTGTAAGTGGTCATCGGCGTCGATGTGATCGGTCGTCGATCTGTCATCCGTCGTCGAAGTTTGCCCTCCAAAGTTTGTGCTCGAAGCGTGCTTCCTTGGTACGCCGTAGATGTACGCACATCGAGATATGAGTGCTCAAGCATCACGTCCCCCGCCCGTTCGATCGACGACGAAGCGCGGCACCGAATAACATGCACCTACTGGCACCGAACAACATGCACCTCACTGGCACCGAACAACATGCACCTCACTCATGCACCGATCACTGAAGCGCGCGCGATGCCTTCTGACTGACTGAGCGACGACAGCGGCGGTGGGCGAGCGTCGACTCCAGACCAGACCAGGCCAGAACAAGTAGCTCGATAGCAAGCAAACTGTTTGCCCATCTGGTGTTGAGGTGACGGCGTGGACGACGTTCTCTCCCATTGCCGCCGCCATCGCTACAGCCACCACCTCGTCCTTCTCTCATCTCTTCTCGGCCGTTTCTTGTTTGGCCGGGATTCCCAATCATTCTGTAGGAGGAAATCGAACGAACGCAGCACGAACCCCATTCGTTCGTCCCTCCGCCAGGCGGCGCTGTTGTTAGTGTTGTTGTTCTTGTTGTTGTTGTTGTTGTTGTTGCGGTTGCTGATACCGCTACCGCATTAATGGGGCTAGCCAGCCAGCCAGCCTCAATGACGACGAAAGCCATGATGCCTCGATGACGACGAAAGACCAGAGTGAAGAGATACAGCAGAAGCCGTACGGAGCAACCTCAGAAGCAGTAGTCTTTGTAGCAGCAGCAGCAGCAGCAGCCGCAGCAGCAGGAACAGCAACAGTGACGAAGGCAGCATCTGCTGCAGAAGTAGACGTGATAATACTAAGAGCCGTAGTCGCCATCTCGACACGACTGAAGACGGGGCGAGCCCGGGGGAGTAGTCATGTAGAGAAGAACAGAGGAGATATATATATATATATAGATAGAGAGAGAGAGAAAGTAGAACTCCGGGGGGGAGCAGAGGACCGACGGGCTTGTGGGGTAGTTCGTTGATCACCGCTGCCGCCGCTCGGCGGTCAAGCAGCCAGCCATGCAGCGGTGCTTGTGCATGGGCCAAGGCTCAATGAAGGCGCTCCGAGAGCGGTGGTAGGCGTATGTACATCAAGTGGCATAAGTATATACTCGAAGTAGTAGTAGTAGTAGTTAATAGTAGCAGCAATAGTAGTAGTAATAAAAAAGAATAAGATCCGAAAGAAGCTATTGGTGTTGTGGGACACGACGACGTAGGTCCGCCCGAAGAAGGTCGCGTTGTAGTAGCAGAACTAGTTCTGCTGTAGAAGTGTGAGTTCGAAGGACTTGGCGGGCGGCAGATGTGCTGGTCACATGCATGCTGGCAGCCAGGCAACCAGCCAGCCAGACAGAAAGACCCGAAGCGGCCGCGATATTGTGCGCGATTGACGCTCGCTTTGACGATATCGTTATCGAGCAGACGGAACGGGACGCTCAACGGGACATTGCTGTCGCGACCTACCAGACCGCAGGTAGTCGTAGTGAGTCGGTCGGTGGCCAGGTGGCGTCGTGTGCATAAGCACGGGGTGATCATCTAGATGCACCTACTACGTATAGGCAAACGCGTTTCGTGGCTATTGCACGGGGGGGGGGGGGGCGGGGTGTATGGGGATTGGGGGATAGGGGGGACTTCAGTCTCTGCCGAATAGAGAAACCTCTTTCCAAATGCAAATAGATGAATGCACCTGCGACTACGATAATTACAACCAAAGCCTAAGGTGTGCAAAATGAAGCGTCTTCGGAGGAAGACAGTACTGAAGATGTGTAAATGTAGGTAAGAGTGCAGAGTTAACGGTATAGTTCATTTCAAACATAGCGAAAACGGTGCCTACTGAGAGAGCAGTGAGCTCCTTGTGTGTCGTTTTCTCGACTCGGGGTAGTGGCCGGTTGTAGCGGCACTCCTCCATGTACCTAGAGTCCTGTCTAGTGTCGAAGCTATAAAAACCAATTCGAGATTGACCAGTCCTCGGTAAGCTTCGAATGAGCCCACGATTTAACTAACTAGTATATCACCTTGCAAATAATAAACATGCTATTTGTATTTGATTATAAGGTCATAACGTAAGATTTACTGTAGACGAAAACGTTTCAGAAGAGTGCTTTATTTCTCTACGCACACAGATACTCGAATTAATTGTCTAACTCCTTATCTGTGCAATCCAATGCAGCAAAGCATGTTGCACAAACAGACCATCGTAACGGACTGTAGCACTCTTCGCTTCGAAAGTAGCGTGGTCCTTGACTCAGCAAGACGTTCAAAGACTTGCCAGAGTTTTATCTTTCTTCGATTCAAGTGACGTATTTTTTTTGTATGGCTAGACATTTGCATGTGCTATAGACGCATCGACTTGGATAGGTAATTGCATAAGTCGAGACATTCCGTTACACAACGGCTAACGACAACAAGCCTGCTCTGTTCAGGCTACAGTTCAATTCTTGTCTCGCCACACAAGTAACCTTCGGATAATAGAAAAAAGAAAGCGACAATGAGAGTAAGTGGTCCGGAGAGGCCGGATGGCTCGATGGGAAGCAGACGACGAAAGCTCTTCGTTTGACGCGAAACTGTCTCCGCAATACGATGCGCCCACAACAGAGCGAATCCATTGTGTGATTCTGCGTGCCAATATGCAGGACCACCTGGATGGTAATTACTATCTATTGTTCCGATCGGCACTAATTACAGCTCTCTCTCCTGTCGCGCCTGAAGCTACCCTGAAGAACAAGCTAGATTATCGAAGATCCTATTATTACTGTTACTCGTGCCACGGAAATAATGACAATCATAAGCGCTGGTAGAAAGACGACGAAGCTTATCGAGATAAGAAGAAGAAGAGATTGACTGAACAAGTCTTATGACAATCTGGAAGCGCGTAGCGTTATAGGCATGCGGATACATGAATGGTGAATCTGATCCAGTGAATAAACACGATATTTATGGCCTTCTTTGGGGAAAGTGGCTTCGCATATAGTGTCGACGGAGATCATGCTTAGGCTCTACATAGCGTGAACTAGCTACTTATGCACTATGTATGCTATGTATCCAACGCATGTTACCCGCAGCTGTCTGAAAATGTAACCATAACTAAACGTATACGCTGTAGGGGAAACACTATTCTGTCTCGACATAGGTAATCGGCACATTTACAAACAACAATGTGAAGGAATAGGTATACCGCAAAAATAAGAACCAATGACGGCAGATCATTTTTCTACGATCTAATTAGACCAAGTATGAATTCGAAGTAAAGAGGCGACGACATCAACGAACGATGCTAGCAGTTTTATCGTTAATACTAGTTTGTGTATGCAGTACTTGATTTTATGTGAATATCTTTCTATTTCTGTGTCCGGGTGGTGATGGTGGTGGTAAGAGCCATACCGTTCTACGATAGATGCTGGTATGGCTACCGGATATTTTATCCTATGCATACACGAGCAACCAAGTTCGTGCACCTTTCATAGAAGCGTGTCCCGTTTTCTCTTTTGCTAGATCGGCACAAAGAAACATATTATGAGCGACACTGTACTAGTACGCAATTAGGCACCGCTCAGCTTGTTCCGTGAATGAACGCAAGTGAGCAAGCACGTTCCACAAGGATGCTGGCCACACATTCGTAAAGCCTTAAGAAAGCGTCTGAGATGACCGAAACAAAAGGCACGCAGTCTACACGTGTGTACGCCTATTCACGTGAAACATAGTCATCCATATATATATATATATATATATATATACAGTATACACATAGGTGAGGAATGTGTCGAAGGCATCGGCTTCGTCCGTTGACCGGGCTTCGCCGCCCGGATCTTGTCGCTACTGGACTTCGGCGCGTCTTCACCAAACAGCAACAACAGCAACAGCAGCAGTAGCAAGCAACACCAGTGGCATTCGAAAGCTGAGATCGATTAATTCTCCGAATTGTGCGCGATGAATGGCCGCGTGGTCGCGATCCGAGTCAGCCATCCGCTGAAGGCTGGATGCTGATACTCCTGTCTTGCTGGCCGCAGCCTTTAGCCTGAACTTAGCGTATGATGGTTTCGCGGTTTATCCGCACGACGATGTACACACATCAGAAATATGCACAGTCTGTACTCTGACCTCTCTATCTCTCTCTCTCTGAATGAGGCATGGGCAGGCGCACTTATGACAGTTAAATGCCAACGCCGACGCCTTGCTCGTAACCATGAGGATATCATCAAGGGCAGCAATAGAATCGCGAGTCGTGGAAAAACAAAGCACCTCGCACACGGATCATACTTGCTGGCTGGTCATTGATGATTGACTGACCATTCGCGTGATACAACTTACAGGTACCTACTACCCCCTCTTCCCCTCACGAAACCTCCCGACCTCGAACTTCATCCCTGATGCCTGTGGGTTAATGACGAGGCTCGCTTCTTCTCTTTCTCCCTGAGAGAGTCGCTATAGATTTCACATTGGCCAGTGAAGTGTCGACACAACGGATGAAGCAGCCTACCGCGACCGAAAAGAAAAACACGCGCAATAGAGGCTGTGACAGCGTTGTGCTACCACAAACAGCCTTGTAACGACGTTCTCGGAATTATCATAATAAGAAGAATATCCGTTAATGCCAACGTCACTATACAACAACAACATTGTACAATTCATTATCACGATGGACGACACGGCACAAAAATCCGCTATCCTCTCGTTATTTTCTCGAGAAATCCCTAAATAGCAAGATTGACGCGCCAATGTGCTAATTGTGCCTCACTCTCGAAGACAACTACTATTCTGGTTGCTACATATGTACAGTGGCGCATGAGCAGCACAATTGGTTGGAAGGAACGAATAGGACAGATAAATAGATAGATGTAATGAGCACGAATGAGGTTTCGTGACGCGGAGCCCTTCCTAGCGACGATTAGTCGTTGTCTCAGTGGTATTGTAGAACTGAATGCCGCATGAGGTAATCATGCAGCAAGTGAGACAATATCCATAAATAAGCCGCGGGCATAGCGTTAGCGCTGCGTTCGTTAGCGTCCGCGAATGCTGCGAGAAGCCGAACTCCGGGAACCAGCCCAATTCTCTAGATCGCAATTGGCAATTCAACCAATGACGTCTTGTCTCTCGACTGTAGAATTTCCTGCTGCAGCCGTAGCGGGAATAGCAGGACACGAAGCAGAAGAATCATCAGAAGCAGCAGCAGCAACAACAACAGCAACAACAACAGCAGCAACAACTATTACTACTACTACTACTAAGCATGAATAGCAACCGCTAAGGCAGCGGCAGTGCGACGAGTTTATACTTACGACGACTACATCGCTATCTCTCATTTATCTCTCTCTCCCTTTCGTTTGCGATGACATATATATATATATATATATATATATATATATATATATATATATATATGTATCGCTGTCTAGCTGTTGACGCGCGAGTTTTTAAGTTGGCGGGGCCGGATCATCGCTGTCTCGCAAAGAGCCGGTGTCGCTCCTGGGGCACCATCGTAGACATCCAGACGCATCCAAGCCCGGGCTCAACGCTCAGCCTCTCATTCACGACCTAGACACGCACAGTCACCGCGTACTGTTGTGGACTATTGTCGTGAGCCGGCCGGCGAACCGGTCTGTCTATCGGTGTCTGACTACACTCAGAGCAGATGGTCAGCGTCTCCGAATGTTGAACGAACACGGGCGGGCAGACGGGTGACCGAGCGAGCGACAGGACCACGAGCAAACCAGCGAGAGCAGATCAGAATGACCATCTCAGACAACCTCCGCTTGCTCCCCTCCCCCCCCCCCCCAGTCTACCCCCGGCGCGTCACCCCCTTCCTTCTGTCGCTCCTCCTACTTCTGTCGTGGCCGTGTGGATTGCGTCGGTGTGTCACCCCCGAACCTCCGCTTGGCCCCTCGCACTGAACCCTCCTCGCCTGCTTAACTACAGTAGCGCAGCACAGCAACACCCGCTACTTCTCGCTAGTGCTACTACTACTAATGCTACTAATGCTGCTGGTGCTTCAGGCCGTGTCGTCTCGTGGTCTATGGCTGATGTCGCCGTGCACCGCCACGACCGTTTTCACGATTTTCTAACTAAATGCTGAGCACGATGTTCTTTACATGTTCGAGCTTTAAAAGTTCTGTCTCTCTCTCGAAGGCGATGCTGCAAAAGAACGAGAGAGATTGCGAGACAGAGAGGGGGGAGGAAGAGAGAAGGGAGAGTGGTGGGGAGGGATGACAAGGGCAAATAGCGTCTAGATCGGCTGGTGTGACGAAGGCAAAGATAGCGACGATAACACCGCGTGATGACAACGACATGGACAACAACAACAACAATCACAACAATGCCAACACCAGCTGCGACAGCAACGACAACAGCAGCAGCAGCAGCAGCAGCAACAATAACAACAACATAAACAACAACAGCAAAAGCAACAAAAACAACATCAACCACAACAGAGCAGCAGCAACAACCACATCGCGGAGCTCGTTGAACTGTGCTCATTGGTTAGCTGGCGCGAGAGGCGCTAGGTTCGGCCTTGTGCTGCTACCCGACCGCGGCTAACGTGGTGCTCTGCCTCGCGACTGGCGTGCCCCAAAGAGTGAAGAACTTTGCCACCTTTCGGCCTGTCTGTCGGAGTTGGTTATGAGTTGGTGGCCATGCGCTGTTCGCATCTCGTTCTCTCTCTCCGTCTAGCTCTCTGGGGTGCGCGTGCGTGTCTAGAGTCTCTTTGAGGGGGGGGGGGGGGCTACGGGAAGACTATCAATACACACAGCTCTACGATGACAATAGGAGAGCGGCACTAAGCGAAACAGGAACAGCAGCAGCAAAAGCATCAGTAGCATGCGGCTTAAGTGGTAGCACGCGGCTAAAGTGTGCCCAAGGGACGACAACAAGCACAACAACAACCGGCAACAACAACAACAACAACTATGGGCCATTGACTCAATTCTCAACTTGATAGAACAGACAGCCTTTCTACATACGCATAAACACGAAGATCCCGTTCTGGCTCTTTCTCTCTTCCTATATATATATATATATATATATATATATACATACATATCTATTTGTATACATCCATATGTATATGCCCCGCTCCCGTACTCTCGTGTTTAACGCCGCTCTTCTTTCTTTTTTTGTGTGTGCGTGGATGGCCTCAACCCAATCGTTCGTAGCATCGTCAGGACGATCCGGTAGTTCGTCTACGTTCGTATTTTCGGCACACCTGCCATCTGTCGTCATCGTCGAGAGTGCAGGCTGCTGTATCGGCTGCTGCTGCTGCCGGGGTACCACCACTACCACCAACACCACGAGCGGCGGCGACGACGCTCGTGGGGCACACGCGTCGCGCATCTGGTCACCCCACAGCCGCCGCTGCCGCTGCCTACCGCCGTCGCCCCCAGACGTCGCGCGCGCGACCAGCAACACTCCGACGTAGTAGTCGCAAACGCCAATGTCTTGTTGCCTCCCTCCCCCTATCTATTGTATATGTCTATCTATTCTATTCTATTCTATCTGTCTGTCTCTCGGTCTATTTCTCTCTCAAAATGCCGTCTACCCCTCACCCCCGCCTTATTGTTCCATTTCGTCTGTTCTTCGCCTACTTCTTCTTGTCTCGCACGCGTGCGCGCTCTCTATCGCTATCTCTCTCTCTCTCGTTCTCGTTCTCGTTTTCCGTCTAGCTTTCTTTCTACTTCTGCGTTATAATCGTCGTCGTCGTCTCGTTCGATCTGATCTCCTTCCCTCGATCTCGGTTTCGCCCTGGTTGTGTCGCGTGGGTCGACAGTTGCAGTTGAGTACGGCGGCGTGCGCGAAACGACACGGCGACTCTCCTAGAGACCAGCAGCCATCGGCAGCAGAAGCAACAGCAACAACAACAGCAACAATAGCAACAACAACAACAACAACAACAGCAATAACAACAATAGCAACAACAACAACAACAACAACAGCAGGAGACCTAGTAGCATCAGCACCAATGTGGATCGAAGAGGATCATGAGCTACGGCGCGGAAGAGTATGGAGGAATAAAATGAAGAGAAGGCAGGCTAGTAGAGGTAGCCTGCGAGATGAAGAAAGTATGAAAGAGATGAAATGGACGCAGCCGTGGGTCTGCGAGAGAGAGAAAGGTAGACCTCAATTTCATACAGTCCTACGCCATGGGGTTATGGCCTGACGGCAATAATGACAACGACGACAATACAACAACAGTAGCGACAACAACACAACAACGATGAGAATAATAATACTTGTTATTGTGGTTATTGTCGCCGATGCCCATGCCGTCTCTCCTACGAACGGACTAACTCTTGCTGTTGTTGCTACGAGCTACCGTCAAGAAGAGAAGAAAGTACAATAAGTAACTGTTTTGTTTCTTAAGCTGTCGGAGCGAGCGCGACCTCTCCAGCCGATCTAGCATTGATCATGATGATGAAGATGACGACGGTGAGGACGTCGAAAACAACGACCCCCGACCTCAACTCGATGAGGTCGTTCGATATATTATTAGGGCTGTTTTTGAGGTTACATGGTACTGGATTAGTGGTTGTAGCAGCAGTAGATATGAAATAGATAAATAGGTAGAGAGACTGTACGAGACCATATATCCGGACCCAACACACATCAGAAACAAAGCAACGCAAAGAGGAAAGAGCAGCAGGAGAGAGAGCGCGCGAAAGGAATATCAAAGGCCTGAAGAAGAATGAGATGAGCAGATGATGATGATGAAGGAGGTCGTCACAACTCTGACCTGAATCCACCACTGCTGACCAGCGGTTCTCTCCCTCGACCGACTTCGGCGTCAGCATCAAAAGTCAGAAACTACAGATCCGCTTGGGTCGTAGGGTTGTAGCAGGCAGGGCCAGGGCAGGCCACACTTCGGCAGTCTTCACTGCCGAGGTAGCTGTCTCTATCGCGGCTCTCTACTACGGCTGAGTAGGCCTAGTTTTTGGCTAGTTATAGTCGTCCTCAACCAGCCGCCCCGAGTGGAGCGGCGGCGGTGGTGGTGGGTTGTTCGACGCCCGAGCCCGCTGGCTTATTGACAGCCTAAACATAGACACACAGACAAGCTGTCATCTGCTTATAGGCACGGTCGGTGTATAGAACACGTCCTCCGCTCAACGCCAGAAACCAGGCCGCAACTAGGAGAGAGAGAGAGAGAGAGAGAGAGAACGAGAAAAAGACAAAAGGGGTCCCTAAAACCGAACTGGATATCCGACGGCCAAGCGGTAAGCCGATCGATATTGATCTTGTTGTCGTCGTCGTCGGGGTCACCTGCGCGCAGACTCATTCGCTTTCCTTCAGACGGACGAACGGCTGGATGAACGGCATTTTTTCGCCTTCGCCAGGCAACGCCGTGCGTAGGTACGTCTCCCTCTCTGTATATATATATATACGTATTTATGTTATATATGTGTTATATATGTATAGTGTGTGTGTGTCATGTCTGTGCGCATCTGCGTATTCTGTGTATGTGGCCATCTAGATGTAGGTATCGTGTCTAACTAACGGTACGCATGTACACGTGTGTGTATCGACGGCTCCTTCTTCGTGATAAACCCCGCCGCCTCTCGACACCTTCACAAACTTCACCACATAAAAGTACCGTAGCAGCAGTCACGATAGCTACAACAACAGCAACAACAACAACAACGTCCACTAGTGCTCACTAGCTGGTATCATAGCTCGGACTATGGCTCGTCCGGCCGAAGATTGCAGCTGCGGACTGATCACCCTACTGCCGACGCTGGCAGGTTGAGTTCAGTGCTGGTGCTTAATTCGAGCTGAGCTACGTTAGGAAGGAGAAGTATCATTCGTAAGCACTTATTGACTTCATAGTCTTGCTCGCGCAATAAACTAGCAATATGCAAATTGTCTTGCCCCTCGACAAAGGTGTACACATGCCGCACGTGATGGTCGCCTTTCATAGGCACTGCCATCGCGTTTATTTTTGACCGAAGCCAAACAAAAACATTAGATCTAAATATTTGGGCGTGATATTACAAAAAAAAATTATATATATATATATATATATATATAAAGAGAAAGGGAAGGAAATCATGTTGTATAAGTTATATATATATATATATATACATAAAGAGAAGGGGAAGGAGATCATGTTGAATAAGTTATATATATATATAAAGAGAAAGGGAGAGAGATCATGCTGTCCAAGTTGTTCTCTAGTTCACAAGCCCTAATCACATTTTGTGTAACTCTAACATTAAATAACGAATAGGTCTGCATTGTTCGCTTGACTAGTGGCAGGTTAGGTGAGGAGATTTCAGTTAACTTCGACCTTTGGGAGGTGCAACTAAGGCGATCACTGCGTGGCTGTAAACCAACCAACCAGGCCAGGCAGCCTTGCTCTCTTGCCTATGTTGTATTTTCTAAACTTTCTTTCTTTCGCCCCAGGCGAAGCTTCACTGCGAACCTCCGCCAGGTGAGACGAGATGGGTTAAGGAGTTTCCCGGCAGCGTAACGTGCTGGTGAAAAGGGTGGGCCTATTGCTAAAATTGTTGTTGTTGTTGTTGTGGTCGTTATTATCATTGCTGAAGTTGTTGTTGTTGTGGTCGTTATTATCATTGCTGAAGTTGTTATTGTTGTGGTCTTTATTGTTGTTGTTACTGTTGAACAGGCGATTGTCTGCTCGTTGCATGGTTGATCTATTTTGGGGGTTAAGCATTTCAGCACCTTATGTGACTCCTTCCCTTAGCGGCCAGCTACAACAATTATTTCTCTCGGGTGCCTACTGAAACTCCCTTAATATCCTCATAACCCGCCGGCCACATACAATGAAAATGGACACAATGGTGAACAAAGTCGAATAAGAAAACAGAAACACGACGTTAAGAATCGAGTAGAAAGAGAGAGACTTGTTGCGGACAACACAAATTTGCCTCAGTAAGAAGCCGAAACATTTATTAAGTCACAGAACCAAGTGTGCAAATACGAGAAAGGGTTAAGCGGTGCCTACAGAACGCACAGCAGCCAAAGGCTCATCTTCTCAGCAGTGGTAGCACGGACTAAACTTCGCCATAGTCTTCGCAATGCAAGGGATTTACATGCGTTTAAGAAGACCATTAAAAATGCCTTGTAAAGCTATGATGACCCTTAAAGAACAGTTTAGATAGGAATGATGCCGATGGGAATTGTTCTCATGTAGCCTTGTGAATAAGGCAAAATTCTAATTTTATAAAATGTTGAAGCAAAAATAGAGCATTAATATTAATATGCATCGTGTGTAGTAGTGCTAGGGTTATTCTGCTTACCAGATTTGGTCGCCTTTATCTGCCTATGCCTAGTGTGATACAATACGCTTTTTCAGATCATATAAATGAAAGGCTAAAACATGATGAAGCTGCACTGCCCTTGACGCTTATTTTGAAAGCTCATTGCATTCACAGTTCACACTAGTCGCAGTATCGCTTGGACGCCAGCCGAAAACAGGAATAGCGCACATTTTAGCACGCTTTAAGTAGCCGGCTTGACTAAACTGAGCCCTTATTCCAGGTTAGATAGTTAAAGTTGTCGTGATGATTAGTAAGATACGACACGTGACTATAATGAACTAAACGCGACATGCATATATATATAGACATACATATTCATACATATATACAAACACGAGTAATTACGCATGACTGCATCAACGCTCGAGGCTAGCCTGCTTCTCGTGGACACAGCGGCGGAGCACAGTTGAGCTGATCCGACGAGACAGCTCACGCTCACGCTGCAGGTTCAGCAATGCAACAGGTACCGTCGTTTCTATTGCAGGATGCGCTTGCCGACAACCGGCGATAAACAGACGTGAATCAAACAAACGAGCAAACAACCCCCGCGCTAAACAAATCAACCAGCAGTATCGTGTCACCTGCACACAACAGAGTCTCCTCTTCCCCCCCCCCCTTAGACAAGTAAGCGCAGACGAAACAGACGAAAAGAGCACCCACTCCGCGCCTCTTGAGGTAAGACCGCTGAATGGAGCTTTGACAACCATCCCCGGCCCCCTCCAATCGTCCAAGCGCGATCCTGCAGGTGACAACAACGTCATAACAGGATGAGAATAGTTATCCTACGGCAACGAAGAAATAACGGCGGTTGCGCAGCTGCTTCATGTTGTGATTGTTCGTTCGTGTTGTTATCGTTGCCCGTTATCCTGCCAACGTCTAGGACAAAGGAAAACAAACAACGACGGCCGCAATTGACGACCACGTGCGAGTTTTGTGCCAGGACACCAGCAAGTGCTCTCCTACAGCTTCTCCACGTTGTGCGCTTATGTCGTCCTGGCGGTTTCTCTTCGCCGCCCGATCCTCCTTTTTTGGGTTCTATTTTTCTCTTTTGGCCTATTGCCGTTGAATAATCGCAGGACAGCATAGGTTGCTGTAGGGCTGAGATTTGCCCTGTTCTGTTTCCCTTATCGCTGCTGGGGAACGGATAGACAGTGTTACTGCTGTTGTTATCGTTGTCGTCGTTGATGTTAAAGTTTCATTCAACAACAACAATAACAACAACAACGAACACTAACAACCCTGTGTCTCTCACCGCCTCACATAGCTACACCGGTAACTTACCTACCCGCTACCTCTTTACTAAGTCAACCTCCCGCCCGCTTTTCATTCATTCACTTAGTGACTGGCTAGTGCTAGACAACAGCAGCGACAACAACAACAACAACAGTTGTATAGCAGCAACAACAACAACAACAACAACAACGAGGACAACAGCAGCAAGAATATGCTAACCTCAACCGGCAAATTGCCAACGACTCACCAAGCAGCACATTCACTGTTGTAGCAGAGCGAGTGACAGTTGTATTAACTCTCTAACAGCTAAACAGGTAGAGCTGTACGAGCTCTACCAGACGTGCTGTAGTAAGAGTCCGAGAAGCGACAGTAACCCCGAAAAGCGGAAGTAGTCTCAGCATTAACAGCGGCACCAGCTACACCACCGCCCGTCCTCGCTGCTGACGGGAATCCCCGTCCCCCCCCCCCCGACGGGATCCCCGTCCACCCCCCCGACGGGATCCCCGTACCCCCCGACGGAATCCCCGTCCCCCCCCCCGACGGGATCCCCGTCCACCCCCGACGGAATCCCCGTCCCCCCCCGACAGACACTGCTTCCGCGCACACTCTTCTCTTCCTTTTTTTGCAGAGTGAGATAGGTAACCTGCACCTTCTGCGCACACAGTAATCATTCCCGTCGTTGCCGCGGTTGCTATTGTTGTTGTTGCTGCTGATGCTTTTGATGTTGTTGCTGATGCTTTCGTTGTTGTTGTTGTTATTGCTTATGCTTTCGTTGTTGTTGTTGTTGTTGTTGTTGCTGCCGTTCTAGTCATTATGCGCCGTCAGCATCAAGTCGGATTAAAGCTGGCGTTTAGGCAATCTGGAAAAGGATGCGCATACGCCGAGGTTCGGAGTTGGGTGGGGTGGAATGGCACACCGAGACATAGTGTGGCCAGAGGCTACGTCTGCTACGTGGCACGGCGACAAAACATCGACATTGATGGCTATGGCGGATGTTGTGGCTGATGGAGTTCTAGTAGAAGCAGAGCTGCAGTAGAAGATTCGTTGTAAAAAAATCAAAAGGGTTTGGCTCTACTGGCGTTACTGCTGCTACTGCTGCTGCTGCTGCTGCAGAGCTTATGGTGATGGTGATGCTGATTGTGATGGCGATGCTGGATCTCAGAGGCTGGGGCTGTCCCCTCGTTGGCCCATACTTAGGCCATTGACAGAGCCGGACGAACGACTTGGGGATCCTGTGAGCCCTTGCAATGCAGGTTGGTGTCGAGGTGGTTGTCTCGCTGGGACCGCTCGCTCGAATCAAACGACGATACATAGGCACAAACACACGGACACATACACAGCACGCCCCGAGGGCTCCGAAAAGCCCCCAAATACCGTAAAGGTCTAATTAGCTTACAACGACGAAGAGGACAAGAACCGTCAGCGCTGGTCATCCTCTGGGGTCCGCTACGCGTGCTCGCGTCGAGGGGTTGTGCTCAAGACGGGAGGTCGCGCAGAAGCATAGGAACAGTGGTTGTTATTGTTATTGTTGTTGTTGTTGTTGTTTTGTTGTATTAGTGTGTAACATATACGGTAAAATTGGTAAGAAGAGTCATAGTAAGAGCAAGATAACGGAAGCAACGGCACTAAGATAAACTAATAAAGACATACATAGATGCTTACTAGATACAATTGGGGTGGCACCAGTTGTCAGCGCAGCAGGAACACTATTGCGTGTTCTAGCCTAATAAATATATATATATATATATATATATATATATATATATATATATGAAGGATACATAAGCAGCAACAGTTATCTCCTGAGAACGTGTGCACTGGGAATAATACTCTATCTCACGTTGAGTAGGTTGTGCCCACTTCAACAGCGAGCCCCGGGCAGACGTTAGTCGTCGAGATCGAGGCGCTGCCTCAAGAACGCTGCAGATCCCTTGTCTCCGGTAGCGAGGTTCAGCCGCTCATCGAGCCTGTGGAGGAGTTTGCGGGTAACGCCACCTTGGTCGCCCATAGGTTTTGAACGCTAGCAGCTGAAATTCGTACGGGTATTCAATTAACGCATATTTCGCGAAGAGCGTATTTTGTCTCGGCTAAATTACCAGCGTGACCTGCCGAGGCCGCCCACCGCTAACCAATATATATATATATATATATATATATATAATACCACACGCACACCTCAACCTGTGATGGAAGAGGAACAAATACTGGGAGAGAACAAAAAAATGTCAATGAGAAGCAGCAGCTTTATAGCAATACTATCAGCGCCTGCTCAATGTATCAATCTAGGCCGCACACTTTTGTCTGCTGTTGCTATGCTACTACGGTTGTTTAGAGGAGCGGAGACCGGAGAGGAGAAGCATGCATCGAACGAAGGCTTGCCCGTTGCCCCAGGGCTTACCCCCCCCCTCCTTCTCCCCCGCGCGTAATCGTATCCAGGAAGCGTGGTCGGCGCAAAAACAAGCACACTATTTATTCAATACGACTTTGCCCTGCTTCTGTGTGTGGGTCCCTGGGATCTTTGTGCGGCTGCAGACCGCCAAGCCACGAGCTTGCCCATCCCCCGAAGCACGCCCGACGTCCCGTGCCGGTGCTGACAGCATGCTGACAGACGCGCCAACATATAAGACAACAATATCCTACCCCCTCATCACTTAGTCCCAATGCGACTCACACAATGCACGCAGGTTTGCCTGTGCCAATGACAGGTTGTCCTGGATGCTGCTGTCGCTTTACTTGTCGGTGCTGCGACCATAGGCACTGCTGCTGCTGCTGCTACTGCCGCCGCCGTCGTCGTCGCTGTTTGTAAGTGGAGCCGCAGCGGAAACGAATTCCTGGCAAGCACCCCCACCCCCCCTCCGCCCGGCTCTGCCCTGACGAATGGCGACACTAACGAAGAAGCCTGCAGGGTTTGTTCGTTCCTGAACTTGACTTTCATCCCCGCGATGCGTGCGAACAACCGACCGACGAGCGATGTCCAGAACATGAGCGCGACAGGATGTTGCGCAGGACACTGCGACAGCAGAATTGCGCAGGACACCGCGACAACCGGATAGCGCAGGACACCGCGACGACAGGGTAACATCGACGACGACGACGATGATGATGATACGATATTGTATCTTGGCAACGGAGCTGACTTGACAACAATAACAACAACTGCAACTGCAGCAGCAGCGACCGCCTTGTGTTGGACAGCACATTCTTCACATAAGGTGTGCATAAATGCTCACGTATGGTTCGATCAATGGCCGAACTTGAGGCTTTTATGTTCACTCACGAAAACGAAACCGATATGCTTAAGTACTACTTCGAATTCGATTATTACTACTGCTGTTTGTACTTCCACTACAACAGCTGCAATGAAATATCAGCTATCCGCCAGGTAAAACGCTGGATGAATACGAGGCGACCCATGATGAAGCGACTAGAAAGGAATGTCTGTAATGGTTGACATTAAGCCGTATGGTCGTTTGTTAAGCTGTAGGTAATTGACAACGTACAACACTCAACGCGTCGATGTGTGTAAGACAACGCCGTGCAACGTGAGCGCGCCCTGTGGCCGATTTATGTATCGAACGAGATTATGTGCATAGATGTTCATTTCGGCAATGATAAAAAGCGGCAACGGTTAACGCCACCTCACCGAGATTAGTTGTCTTCGCCCTAGCAGGTACAGCAGACGTACGTACATACATAACTAAACTTTTCGGGCTGACCCTCAGCCAAGATTTGACGTCCACGAGACTGCTTTTCGCATTGCTTCATAGTCGGACCCCCATAAATACAAATGAGCAACGGTGGGGGTTCGAACCCGCGAACCTATGTGTCTCCTCCGGTCGCGAGGCGCAGGCGAATGCTCCACGCCACCGGGCTCGACTACGTACATACATAGCACCACTCTGGCAGCCCACTCCATCGGTGTCACCGAGCACCGTTTTGAGCAGCCTGCTAAAGTGCTGCTATCTTCGAGAGTGTATACTCGTATGCCTGCTTGGACCGATGATTGGCACACAGTTAATTGAGAAACTTACGCTTTAAGCGTAATTAAGCAGCACTCTGAGATGAGGCGCATTGCAGCCAGCCTTAGTTTTCGTATCTCTTCTACAGTTGAATGGACGAAACGAACCACGCCACGCCTTGTCTATCTGCTTAAATGATGAGATGGCACGCACGACTACCTACGACAAACTACCCTATCGTAGGATCCGTACAGTACACTGTAGCACGAGTCAGCGTTACCTTGTGCATTCCTTTTAGAGAACACTTCAAAATATTATCAAGTTGTTCGGCGTTTTAGTTCGGCAAAATAAAAATGCGCGGACGCAGAATAATCGCGCGCAACGCTTAGATATTTAGTGCTCTTCTGAGCAGATGGCCATCGGCTGACGGAGGTGGAGATCGTCCGCACAATAACAGGTGAGGGTTGCGGTATCTGGTGAAGTTCAGCCGGTCAGAAGCGTAATAATCGCCTACGCGTAAATGCACCACGCCACCACCGGGCTCGAGTATGGGCTCACGAAGGAGGTGCAGGCTGTCTGTACAATAACGGACGGTTGTATCTAGTGAATTTCAGCTGATTTGCGTCGCCTTCGCCTCTGCGGTGACGGCGCCGTGTCTGTACATATGTACACGTCCTCGTGCCGACGTGCGTGTATCCCCCCGCACTCTGCTGAAGCTCTGCCGTTTAAAAGTAGGCTAAAACTACTTGAGATGGCCTATGACTACCACCACTATTGTTACTACCTCTACTAACTTCACTATACACAGTTCCATACGCATACAAGCACCCCTGCCAGTATTCAGCATTACTCAAGGCCAATCAGCCATCTTCCACCGGAGTCTTTCATCGGAGCACGGGGCTCGGGTACGTCCTTGGCGGAATTCCTTCCATGCCACCAAGTGGCCGCCCAGTAGGCGTGCGTTGACAGTGCGTTCCACAGACAAACCGCTGACGGAATGCCATCGTTGCCGCTTACAGCATACTCGAGATACCGTTAGACGGTACCATCCACCATCACTGCTAGGCGTCGGTAGCACCATCGTCAGCTTCATCATCGTCATCAGCAGCAGCATCATCACCACCACCATCATCACCACCAGCATTACCTGGTGTTGATGATGGTCATCATCAGAAGAATTACCGCCGCCTCACCGCCGCGACATTGTAAGTGAACGTGGTCTAGCTAGACAGAGATCAACGACGAAGCGAGCGTACTTGAGGAGCACACATGTAGGAGGACAAGGGGGGGGGGAGCAGGCGGCATCGTCTGGAGAGCGTCGGAAGAACAAAGAACATTCCATCAGTTCGGCCTTCGTGTCTCGGGGTCTCTCGTTGCTGCTGCTGCTGCTGCCGCTGCTGCTGGCGGCGACCGACATTCAACTTCACAGCCAGCACCTCAGCCTCACCTGCTCACCTCCCTTCTGCACACATACACATACGTAGAAGATGAAGGCGCCAATGAGCGCGCAAACGAGAAAGAATTAGGGACAGCGAGATTCAGAGAGAGAGAGAGAGCGGGGGGGTACTTACTACTTCCACTAATACTTTTTTCTACTACCACTACTACTACTACTACGACTACTACTACCACCACCACCACCACCACAGCTATTACTATTATGCTGCTACTACGAGGACCACCCCCGAAGGACGCTTCGCCTTCACAACATTCCACCAGACGGCCGTCAAGCCGAATGACTCTCGCACCCCCTTCTCTCCAGTCCCCCGTTCGCAGAGCTCCCACACCTCTGAACTGAGCTAAGCTTTTTCGTCTTCGTCTGCTTTTTGTCTTCTTGTTCTGACTTGCAGAAACAAGGAGGCACAGGTAGTTCAGAGCTTCACTTCCACAAGCCACAATAGCCGCAACAAGAGCCAGCAGCAATAGCAACAGTTAGTAGCTGAACCTCAACTGCTATCAGCATCATTAGCAGGCGATGGCAGGCCGTCTTTTTCAGGCGGCCTCGCCTTGTTAGAGACGAGATCGAATCGAGATAGAGCCAGACCGACCGACCGACCGACGGACCAACCCACTCACCACTTGATGGATAAGGATTGATTCCTTTGATCTCACTATGCTGTTGGTGTCTGTGTACGCAGGCAGGTTCTTCGCCACCTCAATGAGAGAGCTTTTTTCTTCTTCTTTGTCTTACTATCGTAGCCTCTTCTGCTTCCGCTTCTGACAGTGGGCTTCGGTTGACTGACGGTTACTGCAGTGTCCGCCAGGCACTTGTAACTTAGCAGTAGTAACAGGAGCAGGACACCTTGTGAGTGGTTAATTCCGCAAGTTAATTGGCCAGTTGCGGCAATGTCTTCTTAACACTACGCTCCGTCCGCCCACCACACCTCTTGCACGTGGGGCGTTTGGAATTTGCCCACAAACCCCTCGGCTAGGAGGATCTACAGCAAGGCAGGGCGACGGGGGACGGCAAGATAACCTTGCCCCTAGCCATGCATAGGACTGCGAGGCTAGAATAAGAGTCTGTCGCAAAGCGAAGTTACGCAGTAGTTAAAGCAATGGCGGAGAATGGAATCGGCCAACTGATGTGTTGTCTGTCTGCTTGTTGAGTCGGAATCGCGATAGCGCACGTCACACCAAGCTTGTGTTCACCAATGGCGCATGTTAACAAAATGTCATTGGAAAATACGTCCATCTCAGAGAGATAGTACATGGCCGATCCAGCATGTAAAGTGTAGTCGCCGCGGTAGATCGATTCAAGAGAGAGAACGGGTAACAAAGGAGACGGGAGAGAGAGGGAGGAATACCGAAAAACAGAGCAAATAGGTCATATAGGGTCAAACAAGCGACCCGTAACAAGAATCAAGAATCCGCCCACCGCGGTAGTTGGCGGCCCCACGTGTTGTTTTAGCCTCTGCTGTGTGGGTCAAAGCAAGCATGAGATAGATGAATGAATGCACAAAAGAATGAATGCAGGAATTAATGGCGGGAAGTCTGAAAGAACCAACTGATGATGATCGTGCTGAAGCAACCGCAAGCGCTTTCTCGCCTGTGTTGGGCTACTATTATTATTACTACTACTGTTTTCGTTGTTAGGTTGATGATGTTGTTGTCCGTGCTAGTAGTAGAAGTAGTAGTAGTAGTGAAGGCGGCGAGGGTGGTCTGCATGAGGTTTCCATTGAGAAATTCTTTACATAGCTTGCTTCTGGAGGATTGCGCCGAGAACTAGCTAGATAAGGAGAAGAACGGGAGACATACTGGATGACGAAAATGATGATGTGAGCAAACGAAGATGGCCGGTGTTGAACATCTTCTATCTAGGTATGTCGGGCCATTTTCAAGAACAACGAATCGCGTGATGGCCCTTCGACATCTAACCGCGGAGGCCGACTCGTCCGTTCGACAATATGTGGTAACATATATGTATATATATAAATATATATATAACGTTTATTTTTTTGCCAAAGGTCAGCGCCAAATGTGTCACCATACAACCTGCTTTGTCTGCATATTTTCCTTAATTGGGTACTCTTTGACTAATATATATATATATATATAGAAAGAGCGAGAGAGAGAAAAGGCACCAATGAATCAACTCGAGAAAAAGAGAGATCGTGCCAAAACTAACCAGCTACGGGGAAGAATACGGACTCTCTAAATCTGCAGTGCTTTAGGAAGATTCTAGGCTGTAGAATTCATACCAGTCGTAAATTAAGGCCATTTATATACACTGGATTCAAAGGTAACATTAAAATTAATTATCAAACTAAAAATAAGAAAATTGTGGAATTTTAAAGATCGTGGAACTTCATAAGGAAGGGAAACGACAGTAATGAACAATAAGTAGCGGTAGACACTAAGAAGACGTTACAAGTGGAATGTGCTAGTAAAAGATTAAATGGAAAATATTATAGACGAGCATAATGATACGTATACTAAACGAGTAAGCCATACACAGCGAAAACATGCCAAGGCGAGCTAATTTGGAAGGAATTTGCCGCCAGAGTAGTACGGGCAATAAGCACAAAGAGAGAAAGAATGGGAAATTACAACAATATAGATTAAAGCAAAGCATGCTTTGCTTTAATCAATAAACAACGGTAACATGAACAGCCAGGGAAGCTATACGATAGTTGTTGCAGAGATCTAAAACTCCCATTGGCAATAAAGGACTATTCTGAACATTCGTGTACTTTTATTGCTGCTGATACAGGAACAACGCCGATCGCTGCCGAACAACTAACCCAGTGGATCGCAAGGCGCATGAGGGTGGCCATCGAGTAACCAATTACCGCAATCACATTGAAATCCTTCGTCTGAGGGACCGAATATGTGGATCGGTGGAGCCTCGAGACATAATCCCATGCAAGCAAAAATACAATATGCAAACTCAAAGAACATGACCTTACTCTGGTAGTAGGGGTTACACCTGGCACGGCACAGACCTATTCGATGCAATATCTTTTGGGCCTGCAGATTGAGGTTAAAGGCGGGCGTAAGCGGAGGTGAACTACTCGAGAATATTATCAACAAAAGTATTATTTCGCATGATTCGAGACCAACAAGGTAGATATATATATATATATATATATATATATATATATATATATATATATATATATATATATATACACATATATACGTACGCGTGTGGAATAGTGCCGAGCAAAGAACAACGGAAAATAGAGGAAAGCAGTGACAACGCCCCGAGCTAATTTTGACGGTAGCGTATTTCGCTTTCGGCTTGCCTGCGTAACTTCAGTTCCGGCATTGCTCTCTGCCCACAGCTCAGCTTGTCTAACTGTATATGCGGCAGGTTTTGAAGCCAACCTTTACTGCCTTCGGCACTACACCACACCACACCTCCCTCCACCCTTCAGCGTAGCAGCGGCCAAGAACGGTGACGGGAAATGCCCCCGACTCGACCAGCGCAGTCTGTCGGCTTGCTTCACTCGACCAAGCCAATTTCGGCCCGATGCTTTCAATGGCCCAATACTGTTGCCGTTTCTTTTTATCAGCGGCTTTTACTTGCAATTTCAATACGACAACTGTTCTCCTCATAACCGTGTCGCGATCGCTGCACTAGCAGCACGCGGATCTGCTGTGGGAAGACCTCTATTCTCGAACACACCGAGGCAAATGAAAACGGCAGGTCCAAGCTTGCTGGAGCTACCCCTGCGTGCAGTCGTTCTTCAATGCTCGTGTTCCTGCACTCGCCCAATTCGTATACTCTACAGTGGGTATTATATATATATATATATATATATATATATATATATATATATATA
Organism: Dermanyssus gallinae; assembly: GCA_003439945.1. Lineage (NCBI taxonomy): Eukaryota > Metazoa > Arthropoda > Arachnida > Mesostigmata > Dermanyssidae > Dermanyssus > Dermanyssus gallinae. Next base: position 88,330 of record QVRM01002570.1, on the reverse strand, counting down.
TATATATTATATTCATATATCCACCTCCTACAAAAGAAAAAGGAAATCGATGTGATTCTGCCAACGGTACTACCTCCATATATTGAAAATAAACCTCTCTCTCTCTCTCTATATATATATATATATGATGTGGTAATACTACTAGAAAATACACACTTCATTTCGATCTAATTTTGTCGTCTGATAAAGGAGCAACTACATCAACGGTGGGTTCTGTTAAACGAATAGCGACAAAGCGGCCTCCCAAAATCGAAGGGAAACAGGCACACACTTGCTGTGAGGAGGAACGGATCGGCCCTTATGAGTCCGTAACCCCAGTTCCAAAAATACACGCACATAGGTTCACAGTAGTTTCTCTCTTAGCTGGCTTTCCTTTGCTCCGTTCGTTCCTTATTTCGTTCTATCTCTATCTGCTCCTACCTCCACGCCCACGCATTTCGCTATTTAACATTCGATTCTCCCAGGTGATGTTCAGAGAATGCAACCTAGCTGCGATACCGTTGTTACAACCGTTATTGCAATTCTGCATCGCGCGCTTGTATCTCTCTTTCTCCCTTTCAATTAAAAAAAATATATGCAGATAAAGGTGCAAGATCAAATGGTTTTCACCAAAGGCGACGCATCACCCCGTAGGGAGTCAAGTCAGGGATTTATTTTTGACTAATGTTTATAATAATAATAAAGACTGCCACCTAGATATTTAATTATAAATTAGTACATGTTCAGACCTCACAATTGTATGATCAGCAATAATAATAATAATAATCATCATCATTACTATCACTATGGCTTTCACTGTGACAAAAAGTATGCTTTGTGTGCTCATTCATATTAGTTGCTGTGTTTTACATAGGATTGGTTGAGTATATAAGGAACCACCACCAAAAAAGGAACTGACCATTTGGCCTTGGCCCGCCTCGATGATAATCAGGCAGCACAGTGATGGATCGCTATAACTGACAGCTTGTTTTCGGGCACCGGCGTTTAACGAAAACGCACACAGTGCTTAGACAGCACATACTCACAAGCCTTTCATACATCCGTGCATGGAGTGGCTGTTAGCAGCTAGTATGGCCAACGTAGACAACTACGACAACAACAACAACAGCAACAATAACGACAACAACAACAATAACGACAACAACAACATCAACATTGCCCCCCGCGCCCCTGCCTCTCCGCCGCCTGCGATGATGACGACAACGACTACAATGATCAAAGACAGGACAAGGTCGCCGCCTGTAGTGTCGTCGGGGCCTCGTGCTCTTTATGCGCTCGTGCATCCTGTGTACACCGATTCCTGAAGGGCCAGCGGCCGATCGTACATGCGAATCTACAACGTAGTGGGTAAATGTACGCGTCAGGTCAGAAGCAGAACGCCACTACTGCCACGATGGGGCGATAAATACGCGCGGACTGCATCGAGCATTCGAGGCGCTCTGTGTGGCCAGAGAACGCAAACAAAGCTGGTGGGTAAGGCGCATCCTGGGGTCACGTCAACGGAGACGACAACAACAACAAGACCAACGTTAACATCAACAACACCAACCACAACAACAACAGCGACCTAATTGACAGTCCGACCTCTCACGTCGACCCTCTTGACAACGCGTCCGTTTTCGGTCTTCAGTTCCTTCCTGCGTGTTGTCACCATCGTCGTCGTCGTTGTCGTTCTGTGTGGTCTCTCTTCTGAGAGGTTCTGATCGGGGTGATCTCACCTTCACTCACGTTCGTTCCGTTTTGCCGACATTGGCCCGCCTCCGCCCTATCTACTCAGCCGACGTACTACTCCTTCGTCCGGCCGGTTCTGCATCTTCCCGTCTCTTCTAATGGACAGCCAGCAGTACTGCGGGCTCCATCAGTAGTAGTAGTAGTAGTAGTAGTAGAACAACCACCAATATAATTCAGTAAACAGCAGCTTAATTCTTGCTGTTGATATATCGCCTGTATCGGCAAAAAAAGCAGCAACATCAAGGAAAGAAGCATTCTACCCCCGGTACGTCACCCCGCCCTTGGAACTGGATACCAAGACACTAAACGACTTATAGATGAGAAGTTAGTAAACAATAAACAAATAGGACGGGTCAATGCTGTCCAATGCTTTAAGCCCAGTTTGTAACAACTAGTGCCCGTTTGTAGCCGTAATTATGCAGCTGTGCTTGAGTATGGTCAAGTAAACTCAATGAAATTGCAGATGCCCTCTACCATAATGTGTAGGCTCGATTATATATATATATATATATATATATATATATGCTGCTACCACAAAAATTACACTAGCGTCACCTTATAATTACTTGATACTGACTGAATGCAAAAGAGCCTTGCATATCTTTAATGGCATAAATACGTAGGGTCCTACCGCTGATAATGTACGCAAACTGGACCGGGCGTCACCAACCGTTATTTCGCTCGGAGCTCACGACGCTTCGTACAAGAAGATGAGTTGTGCATACTGTCTAGCTCCATTCATTATTTATAAATATGCACAGGGAAAAGGAATAGGGAAAACAGACTATAGCTTAACGTAGTGGTTGTCCTTTTTTGCGCCTTCGTCTAGTGGGAATGTTTGTTCACCTCCTTTTATGGCGGCTCGCGACAGTACCGGTGCCTCCGGTGAACCAAACAGAGGATTTATGCATCATCACGCACACGCTATTCGCTTCCAATGCAGGCAGTGCATTGCTTTAGTCCCATACACCCCCCCCTCATTTGTAGAGACCCCCGAGTGCCGTCGGTCAAGACCGCACATATGTGCCACTTGCCATAATTTCACTTACGAGGGAATTCCGAAGGAAATCTTATTTAATAAAAAATTAAACAAAAGATGAATCGCACAAGAGGCCAATGGGAGACACAGAGAGAGAAAAGCCACTATTATTTTCCATGTCAAAGATTATATATATATATATATATATTTTTTTTTTTTTTTTTGATGTCGTCAATTATATTAAAAGAAATTCGCATACACTTCAATAATGTAAGTAATAAAATTAATAGAACTACGCATAGTAAGACGTGAGGACACCGTCAAGTGACAGAGAGCCGATTGCGCTCCAGTGCTTAGTCAGGAGATGCTGTGCGGAGTCAGACTCAGTCAGTATCTGCGTCAGAACCGCGACCGATGAGGTAGGCCGGTGTTAGGCGTCCAGCCTAAGCTGATTCGCAGCCGTCTTACCGGAGCGAAGAATTCAGATTGCACGCGACACAGCCACCAGCTGCCGCTCTAAGCTGGCGGCAAGAGGCACCCAGACAGGCTTGTCTGGCGAACCGAAGATTGAGAGAATGAAGATCCTGTCGAGACTCGGGCGAGACCCGCGATCAAACGCCACCTTGGCATGTACTTCGAACGAGCCAGATGAAGATCGCACGCAGACTCGTGGTCGACAGCAAATAGCGTGGCCGTTTGCGAACCTTTTCTAGTCTGGCATACTCTTGTTTGTGTATTATTCAGTTCTCGATTCTTCGGTCGATCTGATCGCGTCTCCAGCGTCCTCCGAGTGCGAACAAGCGGGTCTTGGATCGGCCTTCGCTTTCTCTTCTCCCGTTCACCGCCACCATCTCTACTTTCTCTTCGTCACAGACGAATGTACTTCGACACTACCGCGTTCTCAATTCTCGATCGATCTACACGATTCTTTACTTGGCGAATCTCGATTGAGAACCTAAGATAGCCGAAGAACACTTTTGGTGTATTGAGTCTGTACCCCTGCGGTCTCTAAGGAGCTTCGAACACAACCACAACAACAAAAACAGCAACATCAATAGCAATGCAACAACAACAACGAGAGATACCAGGAATGACACGCGGATCTTTATGGGGTACCGCACTGCCGCACGAGTTCGAATCCTTTTCTGTTGTCTGCTTGCTCTACGCCACCATCTGCGTTCAATTGCATCCAGATTGTGTCGTTCGGGCAGTCTGGCGTAGGTACAAAGGCCGCGTGCGCTCTGTTCATCTTGAGAGTGTTCGAAGTGGGCTAAGAGGTCCTGGACGTGGGCCTGGTCCAGGTCACGTGTTTGGACAAGTCATGAAGGCCTAAGGCTGGCGGAACGACTTGTACAACGGGTAGACTTGCGGGGCCACCTGCTCGGAATGGCTGTTGTCGTCGACAAAGCTGGCCGTGCGGTGAATCTCTAAGCGACAAAGCGAGGCACGGGCAAACTAAGTGGTCGCAAGCTACAAAGCCGCATTGAGATAAATGCCTTGCAAGTGCAATCACTAACACAAATGCCCGGATTAGACTCAAGCATTAAGTGGGTTCGTTGACTGATACAAACAAATATTATATTTAAAAGGAGCAATTGAATAAAGAAAGTCGTTTTGCTCATATTATGTCATTGGTCTTATCTTATCTGCATTTACGCTTATTTTCAGCCTGTTTGTTTTGAAAGCAGAACGGATATTTCCAGGATAAGCAATGCATCGAAATACATATATGTCTTCTTTTTTCATATTTGAATAACAACCGACTCTCATTGCATTTTTGAGACACCTTTGGAACCAATTATCATACAGATTACACTAACACCATATGAATCTAAAGTAGACACAATCAAAAACGAGCCATTACTAAACATCACTTTTGCTTAACGTATAGATATCCTGTTAAGAATCTAAGAGACCATACATTTAGTCGCAATACACTACAGCAGGATAATACTTGTGCCTGTCCTTATGAGTCGTGGAGGGGTGCTCCCTACGTATCTAGAACTGCATCATTTCTATTATTATGCTTACAGGCCATGAAAAACAAGATTATACACATTATATTACGCGAGCAAGTGAAAGTGCAAATTAAGTTCAGTATTAGTTCAATTTTGCGTATTCAGTGGTCACGAACTGGGGTTTATTATATCTGAAAAAGCCCACCATACTCGCCGGATTTTAACCCATTTGACTTGGCCAGTGTCAGATACAGTTCAGTCAATTTCCTGCAGCAAGCTCATGCAAGAGAGTGGGATGCGACACCAAAAGAGGTTGTTTGGTTCATGATTGGTGCGAGGTCTTTTCGGCAGACTTCAAACTGTGGTTCAGGCAAGGTGGTTGAAAACGAATGTATGCAATAGAAACTAGACTAACTTAATTGGAGAGTATGTTGGTGCAAATAAACATATATTCGTAAGATTATTTTAATTTTATGTTGTGATTAGAATAACAATAGTTTACCAAGTATACTACAAGTTTATACGTACATAGCAGCCATGACAGTTTGGTTAGACAGATTCTCCACCAGCCGCAGATTAACGTCAATCACCGCTAACTAAAGAACTAACTTAACCTCATGCTTTGACCTGGCAAATCCACTAAACAGCACTGCTACTATTGGACCATGTGTTTGTTTGTCTAGTTGCTTTGTCTCACCATCACCCCAGCTGGTCTTCGTTCGGACTCGTTCGGGTCTTTCTTCGTCCCGTGGCTACAAAGCTAAACGGATAAGACTGGCGGGGCGAAGTCCAAGATCACACGCTAGTTCTAATCATACGATGGGTTCATTAGCACGGAGTGTGAAAGAGAACAGTTCGTAAACCCTCATGCCCCCATGACCAACACACGTAGCCACCGGCAGGCGAAATACAAGATGTGTCTGCTTTTCTATCTGTGTGCCTCATCACCTGCGCCAATAGGTTGCTTTGAATCTGGGCCAGTTTCACCAATAGCATATTAATAAATAAACATATATATAATAAATAAGCATATATATATATATATATATATATATATATATATATATATATATATATAGAAGCGGTACCGACTGAAAGCGGTGGGCGGTGGGCGTGTTGTGGACGCGTCGTATCTCGTTGACTCTTCCCTCTCACACCTCCGGGTTCCGTCGACCCAGCAGTGGCAGTGGCTGAAGCCCGGGGGTTATGGCAACATAGCATACATGCACGCTGGGGGACTGTGCGCTGCCACTGTGTCACTGACATGCCAGCCATAGCCAGACAGCCTAATGACGGTACAAACGCTGAGTAGAAAGGGAGCGCGCGCGAAGGTCGAGAGGCAAGGTGCACCCCAGTCGGTTAGCGGCCGATGATCTGATTACAATGTCTCGACTCTACATCGTGCTGGGTGGGCCTGCATGAGACAGACGACTGCGGAACGGCGGCGACAGCGAAGCAACAAAGGAGGCAACGCTGCCACAAGACATGTCACAACATTGGCAGCAGCAGCAGCAGCAACAGCAACAATAAAACTAATAGAAGAGGAGACGACCATGACGTCGACAGCAGCGACAACGACAGAGACAACAACTACTACAACAACAACAACAACAACAACAACAGCTACTACATTAACTTAAAGAACAACGACATCAATAACAACTGCACGGAGGAAACAACATCACCAGCACCCGCAGCAGCCGCCACAAAGGAAAGCTTTAGCTTGGTCAGTGTATTTCCAATTTCATACTGCCAGTTTTCCTAGACAGAAACATAATTAAGTGATGGCAAGCAAGATTACTATAGTAAAGGGTCTCAAAATAAAGGAGAATAATTCAATTTATGCTGTATTTGATATCAGATAGGCGTACTAAACTCAACTATCATACCATGCTATGGTAGGCCCACCACGTCATAGACATACCACGTCAAGAACACTCTTACAGACGCCACCGCACTGAGAAAGCGCAATGCATCTCTCATACGTACGTTTTTTTTGCAATAAAGCACGCGATTGACGGTGGAGTCCACCGCCGGAGAGGTGGCCGGAGGAGGTGCTGTGTGTATTTGTGGTTAATGGATTTCATTGGTGTTCACGTGCCGACACGGATAGTTTGCGGCCGCCTAGATTGGACTACGGCAGGAGCAGTCTACATGGATATTCGATTTTTATCAATATTGGACATACACCGGAAGATAGTGAACAACCGTGAGTACATTCGCTCGATAAAGGTCCAGTAAAAGTGCCAGCGTCAGCCATCAACAAACCTGCATAGGTTAGGCAACGCTCCGGACGCCAAATGCATTACGCGCGACACAAGCGAGGACGATGGCGTGACTCATACAATCCTCCGGTGTCCCAGCATTTGAAGACATACGACAGAACTCACCAATTACTTTCAGGACATGACGGTGACAGACTTAGTCTATGCTATGCTAGAGGACGTATCTAAATGGGAGCAGGGACATCCTACTGGTGGAAGGTATAATAAGAAGAAAGAACGAACTGGAACGACAGCGAGCTGAAAGGATGAGGCGACTAAGAGATGGAACGGCGGCCGATAACCAACACTAGAAGGGAGCAATTATGAACGGAGTGCATAGAAGAACCCCCATTTTCAACGAAGTAAAACGAAAGTAGTTCCGCTGAAAATGGTTATAACATATATTCAATAAAAAGAAATAAATAAAAAAAAGCCATCAGCAAGCGATAGATACACTGACGAACAGGCGGCCGACGTGCAAATAAAACCCTCAGCTCGAGCCAAGCTACCGTAATCAAGCCCTGCGTTCGTAGACGCTTGTCGACGAGAGAAGTTGTACGTACTTATGGCGTCTTAGTTGTCATCGCCTTAGACGTCGCCTCGTTTCGTAATCGCCTCAGCCAGCGCCGCCCAGCCAGCGCAGCGCCCCAGCCAGACATTGAGCAAACAGCGAGCCAGGAAGTCAGTACCAGCCTGCAGCCTCTGCGTAAACGCAGTACGTAAGAGACTGACTACGTATCTCCGTTTTCGGTTTTCCCCCACCCAGAAGAGAAGGTACCCGTAAGTAGACTTCAAGTGGTGCACCGACTGTGGTCGAGCTAGACGCTTAGTCAACATAATGAGGTCCGATTCTCATTCTATCTACCTATCTAACTATTTACCTATCTCTCTTCGCTCAGATTGTTCCACCTTTCTGCCGTGTTCTTTTCTCTCGTACTGTGCCTTGCCACAACCTTCGTCCCCACACCCCTATTGACAATCCAGTCACTTCAACAACAACCAGCATGTTCTCCTTGCGCTTTCCTCTTCTCGTTTTCTCTCGGAGCTCCTATGCAATTGTCCTTTTGCGTGTGCCCTTTAAGGTTCGTGCGTAATACTTAATTACTAGTTGAGATGTTTGTTGTAGTAGTAATATTGACCGTTAAAGTAAGTGAAGTAACTATAGTTGTTATAACTGTAATAATGCAGTAAAGCTGCCTGTTACTGTTAGTTAAACAACACGACCGCTTTTAGCATTGACAGCTGTAGTGAGGCGACCTCGTTCGAAGTCTAGGTCAGGTATATATGTATATATATATATATATATATATATATATATGTTTGCCGTTGGCTTTAAAAACAACCCTTAAAGTTTATGTCAAGTGTGCCTTACATTTCTGGCTACGTTTCGCAGTACAACGTTGCTATGCACACCTACAGAGCGGGTAATCAAAATAGTGGCCAACTAAAGCATGAGTAATCTTAACGCAACGCTTACGAAACCCTCAACTTTAAGATATGAGAATGTTCTTAGATTAACATAGATTTGCATAAAAACGAGTGTGGTCCAAATAGGTCATTACTTCATACAGTAGTATTTCGCTTCTGATTCAGATCTGTGAGAAATAATCCTACGCCTGTAGAGGGTGGCGTATAAATATTATTCCCTATATATATATATATATATACAATTCAAAAACATCATTCAGTAACTACGCGGGATGCTAAAAAGCACTGAGTTCTCTTTGTCATAATTGAAAGGCAATCTAATGTATGGCGCACCGTTGAGGACGCCTGTGAACATGTCATCAGCACAGCGCTGGTATTTCTCATCACGCGATATATATATATATATATATAATCAAGCCATATTCACATAAGTCTTTCTCGATTCTGAGCCAATCACTACTGCTCTGTATATATATATATATATATATATATATATATATCTATGGAAGTTTCCGTGCGTTCGGCCTACTGGACTGGCGGATCGTCGGACGTTATTAACCGCTTGAGAAGCCCATTATAGAACGCCTCACTGTCTGCGGCGGTTATCGTGGCGTATCGTCATCACGGTAGACGACGGTGTTTGCTCCAGTTAAGCGTCGAGTGTCGGAAAGGGGCAACCGTGTCAAGGTCTAGCCACTACGATGCGCACGGTATTTGTGGGATGTTTCCTCTTGCCTTAAAATAGCTGCTCACTTAGTACTTGGTTGTGGCTGTCATAGGTGCGCTCTTCTCAGACCATCTATTCAACGTTATGTGTTTCATCCTCTCGCTCTCTCGCTCCCTTCTTTCTGACCCCCTCTCTCTCTTTCTATATATATATATATATATATATATGTGCGTTAGCTGTACTTTAATCTAAACAAACAAGTGTGCCGTCCAAGTCGAGTTAGTAAGAGGTACACAACGAACCGAGTGTGATCGAGCAGTTAAACTTTGCGTGCCAATAATCAGCTTGCCGCGTAAAGTATGATCACTTTAGTGTCCTGCTGACCAAAGCATTTTACAGGACGTTATGTACAGAGGCAATTTTTCAATGTTTTCATCTATGCACGTCTTGTTGGGTCCGGCATGGTCCGGCTAGTCTATCCAAGTCTAGAGTGTGTGAAAGCGACTTTTTAGCGGAGCGTTCTACACCCCGGAGCGCCTGAAGCCAACGAGGTCGGGTGCAATTAGGATGCACGCGAGCATCGTTTGCATTCATTCCACACGCATACGCTAGCAGAAAGGCTGGCAACGAAAAACAAAGCGAAAGAAGACAAAGCGGGACGTTCGTGGTGGGACCTGAGCGGAAAACAAATCGAAGGGGCCCAAGACCGTGATCGCAGAATGCACGCGGCAACAAAATTGTTAGCCGATAGTGATATCGGCCAGACGAACAGCGACACAGATGACAGAAACTTTAAGAGATAAACAAAGACCCCGGTCCTATAGGTGTACTCAAACTGTGTTGAAAACCTGTACAAGCAAAACAAACACATTGGCGTCCGTTAGACTTTAGACCGTTAGCGGTACAAAGGAGCATCATCACGTCCCCAACTTAGCGCAACTCGCGCAACCGATTAGGCTAAGATACCGAACAGGTACACTAACGGTTTGCGATCATGATTCTGTAAGTTCACACGTTTTAAAGGCGTCTATAAAATAATTATAAAGAAAAAAAGACGATCTATCGACAGCACCAGAGGCAGACATCACCAACGGCAGATGCATTATTGCGGGTTTGACCCGTTTAATCCGTTTTAACGAAGCATGCGTACATTTCTAATAGAGTTTTTAATAACGCCTTAAGTTCTGCTCTTCCTGGGCGCTCCCGACAGTGTGTCCGTGCACGCAGCAAGTCACCCTGGCTAAAACACCCGAGGGAAGATTTTAAATGTGAGGTATTCGCGAGAATTTCGTTTTTTGGCATTTCGCAATCGCAAGTAAAAACCAAGCAGTGCCGTTTGGCCTCGGATCTCGGATCTATGTACACGCGCCGCTGCTAATGCACATCATTAGCCATAGCTGCTAGCTGCGCATAGCACTAGCTTTATGACGGGTTCACTGTTATTAAAAATGCCCACCATTCCAATCTTGGCCAAAAGCCGAAATCACGAGCTCGGATGCTAATAATCGCCCCCCCCCCCCCTATTCCTCTATCACTGGCTCGTCACCGGCGGCGGAAGCCTGGTCGAGCAGCACAGCAGCAGCCGCAGCCCGATCACCTGAGAGCATTGCAGGCAAACGTAGATAAGTGGTACATCCTGTCAATGGGGAAAACATTCCCTGAAGCTCACTGAGGCGGTCGCCGGGTGGATGCGTCTCTGTGTGTGTGGATATGCCGCGGCGTACGTATGTATTATACACACATACCTGTATGCAGCTACGTAGCTAGACATGCATGCACGCTGTCGTCGCCGCCGCCGCCGTCGTCCTCGTCGTATCCATATGCATATGGCGTGAGTTTATGCTATACTTAGGCCCTATCCGTATTAACCGGGTAATGATTATGGCTGGCTCAGATCAGTCCGACGATGGGTGACAGGAGCAGCGGGAGCGGCAGCGACAGCAGCAGCAGCAGTTTTCAAAATACACGCATACACATCCTAGTGCTAAAGACTAGTGCTAAGCTAAGTCAGTTTGGCGAGTCAGTTTGGCGAGTCAGTTTGCCGCTGCCCGCGCGAATGACTAGCGAATGAGTGTCGGTGATACGACGATAATGATAGCGGCGGTGTGTCGTCGCTGATGGTGATGATGGAGATGATTATGATCTTACGGGACTCGTTGATCCCCGCCGCCACCACCACCACCACCACCACCCCCAGTCGGGTCGTCAGTTTTGCCTGCCCCTCGCGTCTCACGCGCGGCTCCCTGTTCCCCGTTCCGCCCCTGGCAGTTCCCTCGCGTCCGCCGACCGAGAGTGTGTACATCTTGTAAGGCACTAATTACGGTGACTCATAGACTGGCCGTGTCACGCGCTCATTGACTGGCGCAACCGTGCCCATCCGACCCATAGTGGCCCTTCATCAGGCCACAACGACGCCGAATCGAAGCGACCGAACAGACCGGGGCGCCATTTACAGCAGACGGACAGGTGTTGTAGGATCCGCAGTTTCGTGCCCTCCTTCTAGCGGCGGCCCCTTTCGACCGACAGAGCTGTCCGGCGGGGCTATCTAGCGGTAGCGTGCAGGCACGCACCCATGCATACATCCACTCACGCCGACAGAGGTAACGCATCGCGCCTGCCCCGACTTCTGTCTTTGTCGTGCGCCTCGCGAGATACGCTTCTGCGACCAACTGCAGCCAACTGCCCAGTCTGCCGAGTGGAAGCATCTTTCTGGCGGTGCTGGCGGTACCGCTGGTCAACTCAAAATTGAAACACAATGGGTCAACGACGATGGCTTTACGATGGCTATGGCAAGAATCTGACTAAAAGGAAAGAGCCGTCAGTCGTCGACATTTCAAATTGTGTGCTTACACTTGAGCAAGCCGCGCCCAAGAAGGTCGCACGTAACGCATGTCTGGCTAGGAGTAGCTGCAGTGGTAATAGTAGAATTCGTAGAAACACTACGTCTTTCGCCGGTGGGCGCCGATAAGAACTGTCATGGCTATTCCTCCTTCTCTCTCTCTCGCCTTTTCGCCCCCTTCCCAGCATATTTTCCTCTCGCTTTGTAGGGAGCACGCGGCCGAGATTTGAATGGCATTCGGTGGCGTCTCTTCGCTTTCGTGCGCTAATTTTCCTGCAACTGCTGCACGTCTCAGCACGAGGAGAATAAGATCCAGCACAGGTTTTTCACCCCGCGAGTGCCAACTGACAACGGCAATGCGTGAGTCAGAGGCCCGATAAGAGTTTGTCCTTAACGTATGTCCTACGCTGTACCTCTGCCGTTGGGGCTGTGGACATGACATGACCGCAGGCTTTCTCCGAAGAAAGCCGGCAAAAATACGGAGAAGAATAAGAGATGCGAAAAGAATAAGAAGAGGGAAAACGAAGAGACGAGAGAGAAAACGAGCCACGACCGGAAATGGCCGGAAGGCAGGCAAACGACGTGCGTGAACGTCGAACTACGAGGCGAAATCTTTAAATGATTTTTTCGTCGACGCCGGTCCAAGACCCTGTTCGTCGACTCTCGACCGAGTCCCGTTTTTTTCTTTCTCCTTTTCCGCCACCTCCTCCTTATGGGGCTGGTTTCTGAACGACGAGATGACTTCGTTTCATTCGGTCGTGCCTCTCTCGGTGACAATTCGACGGAGGCCTCACACGGCGGCCGTAGCAGCCGCAAAGCAAACGAGCAAGAGAAGCGTCTTCCGGTAGAATCGAGGGCTGCTGTGACTGTTATTTCGATGCCGATGTCGTAGCCTGTGCCTCCTGCGTTTTGTTGGGGGTTGCTACAGCATTTTGATACAAGACGCAGCTCCATGGTGGCTGGCCCATTTGGCGGCTGCGCCAAGAACCGACGACCCGTCCCCCCGTCGCCTCCTCCGAGTTGCAAAGATGGGCTTACCAAGGAGGCATGCGCCGGGCCGGCCTGGGTGCGGCGAGCATAGCAGCGCTTACCGCATGGCCTGCATGGACCGCGTGCGCTCGCTCCCTAGGAGCAGTTTCCGTCCATTCTTCTTGTTAGATCGAATGCTGGTTCGATACTGGTGTCGGCGTCAACCAGTACGCAGTTTGGTCGAATCCGTTAACCCCACGGAGTCTGCGCGTCTTCGACCCACCCTTACAGTGAAACCCGCCAGTGGGAAAAATCGCCGAGGGTCAAAACGTGATTGTCAGTCGTAAGTATCGGCGGGAAAAACAAGGTGAGATCAAGAGAGAAAATACGACAACAAAATCTAAGCCTAAGGCGGCAGTAAAAAAAGTCGCTGAAAAGTTAATACAACAAACTGTTACCTGCTTTGGTTGCGATTTCGTTGTGGGTCTCGGTGGTGTACCAGGTGTATCCAGGCTAGGCGGAACGAAGCCGCTACAAGCGGAGTTATCGTGAAAATGCGACAATTGCCTACGCCTGCCAATACGCGGGAAAATATCCGACAGCAAAAAGTGTCAAGCCTCAGCGACTTCCCAAAGCTAGAGGGGACCACCGCGATCGGAACTCTGGGCAAACGATAGTCCCAACACGCAAAAACACTTTTCGTCAACGCTGTTGAATTGACAAATCAGATCTATATATATATATATATATATATATATATCATGGGCGTTCCTAGCTAAGATGGTCCTCCGGGAATCCCCGAACACTTGTGCGAATCTGTCGCACTGTCGCACAATCAATTCTTGTTGGTCGACCGTCGATCACGTAGACTTGCAGAGGGATGTCTTCAGTAAATACAGGCTATCGGCACACTTTAGCTTGTCAAGATACTTTGACAAGCTATAGTGTGCCTATAGCCTGCTACAAATGGCCGTACAAGGTAGACGTATTCTGCTGCGCATGCTGGAACACTGTCACAGGTTTATGATTAAGGCTCGGTTGGCAACGTATCTGTATACGTTGATAGGTGAAGACAATGGCAGGATTGATAAAAGATTGTTCGCTATAAAAGTATTTTTTTTAACGACTTTATTCGACTGAAAGCAAGCATTGAAGCAAATGACCCCAATTGCAGCGCTTGCTAAGATACCAAATTTGCATTGTACAAATACTGTCGCAAATAAGCAACTTATGCGGAGCAGACAGCCATCCTCACCATGTCTTTATATTCGATGCACGCCTATTCCTTTGTGGCACCACCGGGCTCAAAAGAAGCATCGGCGAGCGTCTTGCAACGAATCGCGGCCACACTTCTATCATACTCTCCGTAACTGCATCATAACACAGTCACGGAGAGCCTTTGAAAACGGACGACAAAAAGTCTCACTCCAACATATCTCACTGCTGCGTTCGGTGGTGTACGTAGACACAGTATTGGCACAGTAGTTTATGCAATCCTTGCTTGTCGCATCTTTGATGAGAGGCCATGTCCTTAGTGGCTCAATGGTGGTGGTATGCTCCTCCTTGTCGGCTCTCGTTGCGAGATGAAAAACAGCAACATCTCATCCATCCGTACGTCCGTCCATCCCGCTTCGTCTATAGGTTCTGTCCAAATACCTAATATTTCAGCCTCGTCAAATTGTCGCGCGGCGGCCTGTGTCGCAGCTTTGGCTGACCATTTTATCCCGGCCCTTCTGCAAAAATGTGAATCCTCCCGTCTCCCACCCCCTTTAGTCTGCCCGCGGGAGAAGGGGTATGGAAGTATGTATGTATGTATGAGAGGTTTATACGAAAGCTGCCTTTGGTCCTGCAGTTTTAAGGTTGGGGCCAAGCCGAACAACTATGCTTCTTCGAGCAGACTAAGACGGGCTGCTGCTCTGGGTTAGCTCTCTCTCGTCGCCGTCGTTCAGCCTCGCTAAGCCGTCAAATGCGTCGCGTCCTAAACCCCTTCAAAAGCCTGCCAGCGTTAGCAGTCAAGCCCTTACGGCCAGGGGGCAAAGAGGACAGGGGGAAAGGAAAACCGGCTCCCTTAATCACAAGTGGTCAAAACGTAGTAAGCCACATTTTCCTCACCCAAACTTCTTACTCCATGTCCCTCCCTCACTTGCCTTATCCTGCCAGTTCCAGCGAAGCTCCACCACTCCCGCTTGGCGTTAGTAGGCCTACAATGAAAGGGCGTCTTCGTTGATCTGACGACGGTCAGTTGGACCTGTTAACGTGCTGCTCCTAAACGAAAATCTCGAGGAGTTGGTTTTCTCCTTGGTCTCAAGTCGAGGGTATGACATTGTTGTAGGGAGAGACGGGGGGGGCAGTTAGGTGGGGTGAGGCCGACCGGCACAGTGCTACTTCAATTACTACTACTACTACTACCACCACTGCTCTTACCAGTTTCACAACTACTACAGCGACAGCAACAATAGAAACAATACTGTCTGCGCGTCATGATGTTGTCGGTGGCGACCCTACCCACAAACAGGTCGACCGCCCGAAAATGCTTTCTTTGTATAGACAGCAACGACGGCGGCGGCTGCAGCAGCAGCAGCGCTAGCGGCGACAGACATTTCGCAGGCAGGGAGGTGTAATGGTTACAATGTTCGTTCGACGGCTGACTCAGCAGAGGCCGGCCACCCGGCAAGCAAGCAGGCGGACACGTCGTGCGCCCAAAGAACACCGCAAAGCTCAGCGAGGCACTTCTCGCTATCGCCTAGGTCCCTCATTCATTCGCCCTTTCCCCTATGCCCTTCTCTACCTATCTTCTATCCATCTCTCTATCTAGCTGTCTATCTGATTGTGACGACCAGCCTCATCGGAAGTCCTTAAGAGCAGCACCACCAGCAACAACAACAACAACAACAACAACGACGACAGCGACAACAGCAGCAGCAATGCCACCACATCCATTGAGCGCACGCTTGCAACAGCGGGCCATGGGGTGGGCCTGAAACTGTCGACGAACGCCTTGTTGCGTGTCGAGGTGATGCCGAGACGAGAGAGGTGCAGCCCACGAAGTGCACGCCGAGGCAGAAGAACAAGAAAAGCTATTTTCATTGAACTCGCCTGCCTTTTTCACCCATCCCCGTCCTCCCCGGCTAGTTTCGCCACCGCCACTGCTGCCGCCGCCGATGCCGATGCCTTATCCCCTAAATGTCTATCTTCGTTGGCTTATACCCACCCCAACAAGAAAAGAACGACATTACCTCCTCTCCTCCTCCTCGAAACACACGAAGCCTGACCAACCCTGACCAACTCGCATTCTCACTAGGCTCCCATCGGGTCTCCCCTCGGCAAGCCTCAGGAGAAGGGGGCTTTACTTAGCCAGCTCGCACATATGGCTCGCGTGTTGACATTCTGCCATTGCACTAGACGCCGGCGATCCGACAGCAGCACTTGAGAGCAGTCACCGCATGAGTTGGCACTCTCTCATAGATCGCGGGGCATCGCATCGGGGTTTTGCCTTGAAGCTAGGCTTACATACGTAGCGCTAGTGCACTAGTGCTCCACTGATGCTCGAGTTTGGAACATTGACGAGCATGACGAGTAAGCCTCGCCACCACGCAACCGGCTCAGCTAACCGCTTCGTGAATATCGATATACATATACTTCTTTCGATGGAGAAATTGCATTACACATTGCTTGTGACTTTAGGTAAATTTTGTATTAACAAAAGTAGTGTAATCTATTAACGATATATAATACCCCATTCGAAGAAAGGCAAGCAAAGTTTTAGCCTTAAAACATGGCGTCCAGAATGCCATACGATGAATGCAATACGATACGACAGTGCCATTCCCAATCATCCTATAAAACGGTGAACTGGATTAACGGTTGGATATGCCATCTCGGCTTAGGTAGTTCCGCTTATTTGTAGGTCACCTCATCTGAACAACACAGTTGAGTGTCCGGTAAAACTGTTTTTCTTGTCGGTCAGCCGCCGCTGACATTATTCATTTCAGAACGAATTCTGCGAAATTGATACCAGCGCCAGAAAAGCGTCGGCCAGCCGGCCGTTGCTTCGCCTGAGCTGAGCTAGCTAACATTCTGTTGTTGTTCGTCAACTGAATATGACCCAGTTCACTGTCTGCAGAGTCTACAGACGGTATCAACTAACAGGCGGTTTCCATCGGAGAGCGGGTAGTCCGCGCATGGCTCTAGCTGCAACTAATCAGAACGAGCGCATCCTTTTAATGCATATTTTGCAAACTCGCCGATTCGCTGCTGTCCCGCTAAGCCAATTATAGTTCTGTGTAGGTTTAGCTGTCCAATAGCGATACGTTGATGAGATTCGGACACCTCACGTAGGGTCTCTCTGCAAGGTCTGGTGGTGACAACTTCATTTACTGTATGCGTGGCAATGTCAGACCGCACACCGCTGCGCGTGTTTGGGGGTGCCTTGCGGATGCTGGAGTTAGCTTCGGGTGGTCAGCCAGCATGCTCCCCTAACCCATCGAAGCTAAATCCCAAATCCCTTCGGAAAAAAACCTAAATCTCATGAAACATGTATATGGAACGAGATAGCAAGCTGAAAATCCAGTTCGAGTAGGTAGCTTCCGGAGCTTCTGAACGCTATGCGCGACGAGTGGAAATGATCCTCGCAGCAATTTATTGGTCATTAGATCAATGCCAAGCTATTATAGGCATGACGGAAGTCGTTAGGGCGCGCGATTCACACTTTTAAATTACATTTAGTTTACAGTTGAAGCAAACAATTTAACCATTTGTACATACTTTTGTAATGGAACGAAGATTTTCATTTTAATATACCTATTTTCCGACAAACTTTATTAAACATTTCAAACCATAAAACGCACAAATTTTAAAGCAACGTTGTAGTCGTGCAACTGAACAAATTTAATTATCTTTCTAATAATATAGTCATATATATAATATGGCACAGTATAAAATACGTATATATATACATAACCAAGAACAATAGCAATCCGATATGTATGCCTCTGTTACTACCCTTTGCCATATATATATATATATATATATATATAGGTCACAGCAAGGATTAGCGTTCACAGCACGGGATTAGTGCTCTGCATACTCACCTGAAATCCAACAAAAAACAGTCATCGTCAGTAAGAGGTTAGACGAATTATGGTAGCATAATATTGTTGCCGACACTATTAGATCGATTTTCCATTACCCAACAAGTGCCAACATCGCCTTCGGCTTTATCATTATCAGCAGCATCATCTACATACAACTTAACATTTGCGCGAATATTTCATGCGGACTTCACTGCCAGGCCACTGTTCAGCCCCTGTGTACAGCGAGCGAGATAGGTCGCTAAGGCCTGCTCTCCTCACTTGGGGCATCCATGTTCTCGCATCTGTCGCTATGACTGGCGGCATGACTCGACCGCAGTAGACGTCCTATCGCTTCTCCGCTATGCTCAACAAAAATGTTCCGCGTTCGAGCGTCCGTCGAGAGAATTCGCGTCCTGCCACAAGGATCATCTTCAGAACAGCCTGGGACCACGAACGCAACCGAAATGCAGCGTCTCGCCTACTTCAATAGCCCAAGCCGTCTCGCGTGTAAATAGCTTGCTTTTCACAGCTTTTTGTCGTCAAAGCGCCTTAGATCGCCGTCTGCTGCACATGCGTACCATGTCACAGCTAGCAGGGGGACCTGCTAAAGGCAAAGAGCAGCATCAGCAGCAGCAGCTAACAACAATAGCAACCACCACCACAACAACAACAATACAGCAACAACAACAACAACAACACAGCAACAACAACGATACAGTAACAACACCAAACACGACACTAACGACGACGACGAGAACAGCAACACATACAATGGGGACAAGCAGCAACGACCTCTTTGACCAACCGACTTGATCGACAATACAAAGAACAGCCACACAGCCAACCGATCGTGCTGGGGGTGGAATAAAATGGCAAACAAATTGTCTATTCATACAATGGAGGGGAAGAGGAAGCAGGGGAGTGAAATCAGAGGCATTTGTACCATCAGAGGGATTTGGAGTTTTTCGCGCACAGCCCGGACGGATGCGGATCGCAGCCGATTACAGATGTAAGCAGCTGGCCAGCCAAACTCAGGCCCAGTACACGACACGGGCGTGTTGGAAAAACACGGGTCGAAACAACACTCTCATCGAGTACCATGCCTTCATCCATTATACTCGTACAACTGAAACGAGAGCGAGAAAAACCTCGTTTCCTTCTATGCTCTTTGAACTTCGTGGCAGTCGTTCACAGCGGCACAACGACCATACACAACAAGAGCAATTCAGCATGTCGCTACGCCCTACACATGTAGATCTGAAGTAAACCGTAGTAAGTGCGTCCGTACAAAAGATCGCTTTTCGCAACGTTCGAAGCTACGGCAACTTTCTGTCGTTCACCTGTCGGCCACCCCTCGGAAATGTGCTACGATTTTTGACGTATGAGTCTGTAGCGACGTCGAACTCACTCTCAAGAAGTAACAGTCAAGCTTTAAATAATTATCGACCTCCCTTTCGAATTGCAGGAAACGTAGAAGCACGAATGTTTGTCTCATCAAGCCAACACTGGCTGGTGGCTCGTCAAAAGCGAATCATTTAGCAGCAAAGTAGGCGCGCTGTACAAACAAGGTTCGCATCGTTTTTACGTATGACGAGGATGACAACAAGTCGAATATGAGCTGGATTTTTCTCAGATTTGCAGCGGGATATCTGAAAGCTTTTATAATTTATCGCGCGTGCCGTGTTCCCATAGGTGACGCGATTAAATGGCCAACTCGCCAAAGAAACTTGCGCGGCTCACAGCAGCAGGAAGTGTTTACACTCGATTATTTACGATTAAGGTTGCTAATTACGGCTTAGCTTAGCCTAGCATATATGTATATATATATATATATTAGCTAGCATATATATATTAGCTTAGCCTAACATATATATATATATATATGCACGTGACACCATGAAACTTTCGCTGTCATGTTGCTTGTCAAGGTGGCTAGATTTAGGAGCGGAGGTCGCCCCGAGATGCAGTAGGAGCGGCACCAACAGTACGCCAGCACGGCCAAAAGCAGATAAACGACGAATCGAAAACGCCGAACAATCTGTTGTGAACGATGAATCCAGCAGCATTTGAACATTTAGCACCACCACCACCACCACCACCATCATCAACGCGTTAAGTGCTCACATTTTCGCACATGGTCGTATTCATTCAAGCTTACCCCTTTCGCAAATCCGTACGATCGGCTGCCCACAAAGCTACCATCTATCTTTTTGTCTGGGGACTCATCCACTCCTGGCAGGGGTGAAGGCGCGCGCGTTTCCCTCATCCACGCACATCCACTATCTTCCCTCTGTCCGGGGTGTTCAGCTTCTTTTCTCACGCTCCCTTAGTACACCTTTATCAAAATATCTCTCCTCATTTATCTTTCGCTCTCCGTAGCCCGACCCGTTCTTCATTCATTCTCGTTACCTCATGGGGCGCGCTATTTCCTCCACCGAGAGCCGCCTATACGCGAGTGTAGATCGAGCGTGAGCCGGCGTGGTTCGTAGTAGCTTGTCAAAGGCAATGACCCTCAATGCAAGTTAACACACGCATACACACACACACATTTCTCTAAATACGGCCAGGAAGTTGCTGACGATCATCCCCCAGGTAGAGACAACGAAGGTGAGGGCGCACTCGTACCGCGACGAATCTCTAGACGGCGCGTGCCGATAGAGCTAATCGCAGCGAGAGAGCAAAAAAGCCACGGTGAGCGACTTTAATACGAATCACGCATACAAGTATAGAAGAGTCGCATACTCGTTTGAATGGCACTGAGATGAACTAAAATTAGACAGCTCATCGTTGGCGATTGAGGCGCGGTCGAAACCTAACGGAAACATTCAAAATGCCGCAATTTGACTTATTTACGAAGCTATTAACATAAAAATAAGGCCTGCTCGCTGAAGTTTTGCCATGTTTTATGGGAATGGCAAGCCTGGACAGATGTTTGGGTGTATTTTGAAAGCCAAATTTTTAAGCTGATATATGTTAACTATGTATCAACTTGAAAATGTGAGCTTTCCTTTCTCTTCAACAAGCTCAGTGTTTGAATTGAAAATTCACTTCTACTACTGAAAGATGTGCCGACGGGCATGCATCTCGATTTTTATAATGATACATCTCTATCTGTCGGAATCAGAATGAGCTCGTGAGCTTAAAAGGAAAGGGAAAAAGCATTCGTTCTTCACTATGTCGTCATGTAGCCAGGATTAATTATGTACTACGACTAATTACGGCAACTCATTATGCAGATATGGAGTAAGCGACGCGCTAGTTGGCCTGTATATGTAGGCCGTGCGATTGAGATGTAATTGCGAACAACCAAATACGATCTCTCATCGTGTGTGCTCCTTCACAGAGCACCGACATCAAATCGCACTGTGACACCCAATAAACAATAACCCAATATCGTGTGCCGTCGAAGCAACGAAGCACCTAATAGGACAGACACTTCAGTGTACTCAGACTACCTTTAGCGTCATATCGTTCCCCTCTCACGCTGCCGCTGCTAACAGCAGCCACGGCGGCCGTCTCGACGCCATCTCGATGCCATCACTGGCCCACAGGCGCGCACATTCGGAGGTCCACTCACCCGATCGACCCGGAAGAGGTCCACCAAATCGGTCGATGATGAAAAGTAGACGGACTCGCAGTAGTAATAACAGCTAGATAATAAAAGTCACAAGACTGAGCTAGATCACTACTAGTATATCAACCTAGAAGAATAGCAGCAGCAGCGGCAGCAGCAGCAGCAGTCACCCACTGACAGGCGTTAATGCTGCTTGAGGTGTTGGGCAACACGACTCATCTCCACAGCGGTGGGGTGGGCGAATGCGATCAGAAGAGCAGACGATCCACCGGTCCGTTCGTCCGTCCTTCGTCCGTCTGTGCGTCCGTCCGTCAAAGAAGATAAGTCATCATCTGGCTAGATTGTTGCGACCCAGGCCAGCTGCTGTCAAGTCATGGCCCGCTCCCTAGGAACACCCACGGGCCACCACGGGCGGCAATACGGCCTACGACAGCGCCTAGCGTTAGAACTAACGGGTCTACTACCAAACTCTTAGGTATTATAAAGCCAGCCGAAAGCGGGAAAGCACGAAATAACGAGAAGATGATGATATAGTGGGTGGGTGGGCAAGAGAAAGAGAGAGAGGGGGGGGGCAGAGAAAGAGTGAAAAGCATTACGAGAAAAGAGAGAGAGAGAGAGAGAGCTTGAAGGGCAAATCGATGCGAGGACGGCCGTGCGGTCCCGGTGCTGTCGAGTGTTACTTCCACAAAAACCTTGCCCGTGTTTCCTATTAAAGCTTTGCCCCCTCTCGCCCCCCCCGCCCCCGCCTCTTGGGCCTCACACCAGGGATTTCGATCAAGGCTGCGTTGCTACTGATGATGATACAGATGGTGTTACCACTGGCGCTGTCGTTTTTGCTTGCTTTGAATGTGTGCGGTTATTAATGGCCGCTCGAAACAAACGTCGACAAGGCTACAACGCCCCCTTCAGAATAAAAGCAAAAACAACAACCGCAGCAGCAACAACAACAGCTTAAGAACAAAAGTTCACTGGGCTGTGTCGACTCAATCATCCACACTGCACAGGCGTACATGGATAGTAGACTGAGTGGTGATCATGGTAATCCAATTACTATAAGATTAAGCTATAGATTTCCTCTCTCTCTCTCTGTATAATATATATATATATATATATATACCGTATCGACTTTTATTTCGCTCTTTATATCTGGTCCGAACGAATATTGTGCATAGCAATTCTGTATATATATATATATATATATATATATATATATATATATCAACTTAACCGTATTTCTTGTCCAAGGCATAATTAGGTCGTTCGCTATTCTAATCGGACGAATTCCTCGCCAAGCAGAGAAGCTGAGCCGTAAATGATGTTGCGTTTCGAGGCTGACCAATGGACAGATTGGTCCTGCTGTTCAGGACACGCAGTGCGCACTTATAATATGCCGTCGTAATGAACGTGTACGACGTCAATGCCACGAAACGCTTGCTCCTCCAGTACCACGTGCAGGAAATGCTAATGGATTTGTGCCTTGCATTTCGGCGACGTGATATCAAGAACGACAACGTTATAACTGACGCGGACCGCCCTCAGACCACAAGGTGAGAGGCTTCGTACGCCCGTGCAAGCAATAAGACCATTGCTAATTGGTCTGCCTCGAGTGAGATTAAACCTTGATGATGAAGTGATATAGACAGTGACAGAACCGACATACTTCGAGTAGCCAGCGCAGCACAGCAACAGCAAATAAAGGGTGGAATGTGGAACCCCCGGGGGGGTGATAAAACCAAGCTTGCAACGAATACGTAGAGAGAAGGATAGGCTTGCAACGAACTTGCAAAATAAAGAGAGAACGCTAACAGTGTTAATAACAAACACCGAGTACCACGTTAATTATGTGGTATATGATCGTATATGATATTATAAGCCTTTCCATAGAAGTTATTAAGTCAGATATGACTGTCCGCAATACGTCGGAAAACGGTCGAAACGGTGCGACTCATGCGACAGACGGTTAGAATTGCTGAGTATACATGCATATCTACCTATAAACACACACACACACACGGACTCACAAAATAAACAGATTCATTATGTAAACTTGCAGATATTAATAATAATAGTTATAGTTATTATTATTGCATGTGCGCACGCCTCACACTAGCTACAACGCTGCTCCTCAGCTCGCAATTTGTCGGATGGCCAGTTAGTTGGAAGCGAGTCGAGTCAGCAGCATCGGGGCCCGGCAAGTGTAGAGAGGGCCCAGCTCGGATCGCGAGCAGATCTCTCGGCCTAGACCACCCACGATACGATACCAGATGGCAGAGGATCACCGTCTTCCCGACGCCCGAGAAGTGAATGTTGGCTGTGTGCGCCTCGGTCTATGTATTTGTACGTGTTACTCTCCCTACCTCCGTTCCTCCTTCCCTCCTTCCCTTCGCATTTCCTCTCGCTCACGCTGCTCCTCGACGTCGTTTCCACTCTGTTGAGCTTGGGCAACGAAGCCTCGATCTAGCAGCTCCTCGAGGTAAACTATTATTTCAAGCGAAATTTTACCGCGAAAATTGGTAGTCGAAGTCTCGCCGTCTGCCCGCAGGCTTTGCCTCGGGCCACGACAACGGCACAACGGTGGTTCGCTCGGTTCGCTTTTTAATCTTCCATGGAAATCGACAATGGAACAAGGGACGGAGGAGGCCGGGGCGAGGCGGGGCTCGAGGAGGAGTGCAAAAAGCCATTTCCTGCAGAACAAGCAAGCAGGTCGGTAACTGGGATCGTCCCGAATCGGCATGAAAGGAAGGTCCTGCACAGACGGGCACGATACTACGGTAAATTCGGGAGACGACTGTCTAAACACTGTCGCCGCCTAATCGTTCTGCAAGCCGCGTATTAATTGTTTAGGGTTTGGTAGTTACCACACTGGTAGATATAGGTTCGTTTCGCACTAAGTGGCTCGCGTCCTCCCTTGCATGTGTGCATACTGCTAGGTGACTAATTGGTTAAAAACACTGTTCTAAACAGTCTACAACGAAACAACAATAGTAAAAAGAAACAACAACAACAACAAACAACAACAATAACAACTACAGCTGTAAGCACAAGAAAATAAGATCATTCAGACGTAGAAATTTAAACGCACTGAAAACTCAACGCCGTTGATCACGCCTAAACAGAGTGCTCACAGAATGAGTGTCGGAATGTCGGAATTACCGAAACACATGCCCTTGAAACATCAATCGATCCTGTCGCAAGCGGAGAAAAGTAGCTGCCAAAAAACCTACAAAACAAGCAAGTAAAAAATAAACACAGCCAATACCAAACAGATCGAAAGGGAAACGTAGTGCTGAAGAAAACGTTTTTAAATGAGCGCATAGGCGCATCTAGATGTCCAAGAATGTTACAGGTCTAACGGTAGCAAACATGCAAAGTTTCTTCTGCTGTGCGCGTTACCGGTGGAGACACCGTAAATTATGACTGCGACCAAAAGTCGAAGTTCCGGAACAGTTCGGAAAAAGGTTCAGCAACTTAAAAGATTGTTTTTGGCGAATGTCCGTGCACTGCTGACTAAGCGAGCGAAGCTATCCTAGACTTTGTACTATAGCCTGTTGCCAGAAACCACTTATTGCGAGCCGTTGTTGCTATCATTATTACGCGCGCATATCGAGCGATACCGATCTGCTTTCTCGGTCAATTTTCAACAAGTCAGCCCG
Organism: Dermanyssus gallinae; assembly: GCA_003439945.1. Lineage (NCBI taxonomy): Eukaryota > Metazoa > Arthropoda > Arachnida > Mesostigmata > Dermanyssidae > Dermanyssus > Dermanyssus gallinae. Next base: position 63,196 of record QVRM01002570.1, on the reverse strand, counting down.
TCGGTGGTATTGTGTCGCAAGGTTTACGATGACAGCGTCCGCCCCAGTTCGCGGCCACGCTGGACAAAAAATCGTTCGTATATTTCTATTTTCGTGGCTCCACTTATCACCGTATTGACTGGCCACGATGCCTGCTAGGAAAATGCTAGGAATTCGTTCCTTACGCTCGCTCCGTTGCAATATAGAGGTTTTGCCGTACCGTATACGAAGCAAAAGGACATGCAATGCCTCTGGCTTCGTCTGCATAGTATGCTGCACTTGTCGCTAGGCTGAGTGACGAGATCTCCACAGCGGAGCTGGCTAAGAGAAGTCGAGTTGTGCGCTCCGACAACAAAATCAGGCCGATCAATGCGAAAGTGCCTTTCGTATCGTGCCTCCAATGCGGCTGTGGATGAACCAGTCAAATGAAGCGGGATTCCTTCTGAGAACACAGTCGAGGAACAATGCGCTTTAAAGAACTGCACTCTATGTTCATATGTATACGACCTTACATATACTACCAATGCAGGCGTGACGCGTTGAGTTGAGCTTGTTGGATACTTTGCAGACTTTGTTGTACCACGGCGTTCTGCTTGCGTACCTTCCGAGGTCCCATAAATGATTGAATAACGTCAATAGGACGTACAGGATATACGTTGATGTCGGGATTTCTATCTACTGTAAATAGCCCAGACACGTTTTCCAGCAGGCGGTGAGTGTTAAGGCGCTTAGGGAGGTTCCCGCGCCGTTGTACCGGCGCCTGGGTAACGCGGAAACCATAGTTCGAGGCCTACTGGCATGTGCAACTTGATCTGATAAATGATACCATGTATCCCTGGAATGTGGTGGTCCCGTTGTCGCTCGCCACCCAGCAAACTATATCCATATCTAAGTATCCACAAGTAACTTCTTGCGTTGTTAGTCAGGTTTGTTTAAACGCGCGCTATAGCTCACAGCGACGATTGGGGCGACAGCTTCTAGTGGTTGGAATTATCAAGTAATCCTATGCAACATTGTAGTGGAGCTGTCAGCGTTTTCGGGACAACCATGGCCGGTAATAATATTTTCTCGTCCCTGAAGCACGACCAGGTCATAGTCCGCAACCGTGGTCTTAACATATTCTAGCATCTGTGTGTAGAATAGAATAGATACTCCACTACTGAGTCTTCCTACCTTGAGCAGCCCCGTTTGAGGCAAGCGAATGTGCTTCTGTAGGAACCCGGAACCTGTGGTGGTGGTGGACTGACTAGGATTTGAATATCAACTAGGGTGTCGACACCTTCGCAGTTCCACTGAATAATATTTAATTTCTCAAAGAGTGGTCCTCTTGTGAAAGTAGTGGTTCTGACACTTCCAGTTGTGATCCTCCTTCTGCGCCAATATATATATATATATATATATATATATATATATGAGACCTACCCCAGGATGATGCCCCTCAACATGCGTTCTCAAGAATTGATGCCTTTGTAGATACGCTCCGCAGCGCACGCCTCATCTTTAGAGTCAAGATATTCGACTCCTCGAGATGTAGCTGTAAGGCCAAGACAAGTGGTCCTTCACGACCAGCTATAAACTCACATACTCTAAGTCAAGCAGTGATCACTGAATCACTTCGACCAGATGCTTGCTTCTACTAAAATGACTCCTAGAGATCTCATAGGATTCCTCCGAAAACAGCCTCCTTAAAAAAAATGTTTTCATTCTATAGGATTCGATGCGAACTCTTACCTACGCTATCGTAATCCGTACGTGCCGCTTCCTGTTCGATGAATACACCATCTTCTGTTCAGGATATAACTAATGGAATGCACCTTTTAAATAGCTCCTAGTACGCTGCGAGCACCGACACGCATGCACCTCGATAAAATCTCGCCATTATTTAACCTTCTATAGGCAACATCGTTTTCCGCCATTATCTTGCTAAATAACCCAATATAATAGTAATACTGTTCAACTAACTTAAGTTAAAACTGCGCCTAAGGCTCGTATACTTTAGAAACATTTTATATATGGTTATAGAAACGTAGCATACGAACAACAGAAACGCTCCCGAAGATTGCACAATATTTCAACTAGCAACAAATATAATGCCAGGATAAGTGAGGGTGCGTTATCTAGACTTGTCGGTAGACGTTGTAGAACGCAATATTGATGCATCAATTACCGGCCAAAGCCGCAAGGTAGGCTTTAGATATTGTCGTGAAAAGCAGATCCTTCTCAGCATTATATACACATATATAGTACCAAGCTGCATACAGTATTGATACTTTGCGGAAAAGAATACGGAAGGAAGACGGAATAAAGGTTATTATATGCAATTCGTGGCTGAACGCACTGATAGGCGCCACGTAGACTCTGAAGATATGGGCGGCTCAGAGCCCGCTTTTACGATATCCGGCGACGACTATCTGTTTCTCACTTCGGTGAGTATGAAGTCGGCTAGATGAAGAGACTATAGCTAAACCACAGTAGATCGCATGCACGACACACTCTGCGGGCTCTTCTTAAAGATATCGCTGAAAGGCAAAGACTAAAATGCGACAACAGGGCTGCCGCAAGAAACACAGCGCAGGAATGCATCAGATTCACATAGACGGAACGCCGGATTCATTGTTGTCTTCTACGGCGACGACGACAATATCAACAACCACAACAACAGCAACAGCAAAGACCACGCTAAGTGCATTAAGCTTCCCACTCATGCGCAAAGCGTGGCAGGAAAGGGGACACTTGCGTTTGTAGTCTAGTCAGAACTTTATTGGCGCATTTAATAAACATGTTTGTTTTTTCGTTAATAATAATAACTGATTGGGAGACACATTTTCGTGCATATTACATAGAATATAGAAACAGGACGCGTGCATGGGATGACAGGAAATCGACACGAGGTACAGTTTTTGAGATAGATGCTGTTTTTAGCTGTCTCTAGGGGAAACGCAGCTTCCGTTGTTCGAGTGGGCACCACGGGCTGAGCTAGCGAACAATGAAGGTCTAGCAGACGTTCCCACCTCACACTAATTGAACAAGAATTTCGATAAACAATAATAATACTCGCTTGCAGTCTATATACTGACGTTTCTATGATTAGTCCCTGTTAGATCGATTAACATATTACAATAAATTGTTCCGACATTAGTCCGTTAAAAAAATGCTAACGATGCAGATCATTTGAAACGCGGATCTTTGTTACATGTCGATATTCACTGTCCTGCCACCGAAGGAAGAGCATAGGCGTAGACTGTTGTGTCATCGGCAATCTCCAAAAAATACTGTTAAACATAACCCTCACCTCTCTTTCTCGAACCTAGCCCGATGACGAACTTAGACGTACATATATATGTATATATATATATATATATATATATATATATATATATATATATATATATATATATATATGAGAAAACTAGATAGACAGACGCACAGGCGTTTCGCACCAAAAAGGTGATAACATCTCGCCTTCACAATGCTATGCCGTTTCATGATGGGGCCCTGAATTGTCTCTGTACTCGGTCCGGGGCGAATGACTCGTCTGCGCCATGGCTCACGCCACCCACTGCTGTCTGCCCCCCAACCGCCGTACACCCACAGCCGGCAGACAATAACCAATCAGTCAATCAATCAATGCAGCAAGCAGGCTTGAAAAAATTGCTCACTGAAGCGCCAATAGTCCAAATACTACTCAGGATAGGGAGGGTACATATTTAAAATTTGTCAAAATGTCGACGATCGTCGCAGCGTCGCAGGTGTTATCTCCTCATGAGCATCAGCCCCGTCGACGTCACCACCATTACCGGCTGTTGCTGGAGTATCATCAGCAGAAGCAGGTAGAAAAGAATAGGAGACGGAGGAGGATAAGGACGAAGATAAACAAGCGGGATGATAGGAAGATTTCCTCCTCCCACCCCCCCCAGGCTAATATCCACTTCTCTAAAGCTCTCCCGAACCTGTCAACGCGTCCACTGTCACTGCTGCGGGCAAAAAGGCGCGTTGGCTAATCTCGGCTTTTTGACGTGTCGTCGTAGTCGCTCTTGTCGTTGTTGTTGTTCTTGTTGTTGTTCATGTTGTTGCTCTTGTTGTTGTTGTCGTCGTCGTCGTCGTCGTCGTCGTTGTTGTCTTCATTGTCGTCCCCCCTGCTTCTCCTCGTTGTAAGCTGCCAATTCAACTCAAGACCAGCTGAGCCCGTAGGTATACAGAATACGGCTGAGAACGGCGACAGCCACTAGAGCCATCGTCGTCGTTGTCGTCGTCGTCGTCGTAGCAGAAGCAGCACCAAGCAGTTGCAGACGAAACTAGGCCTATAGGCTCGCAGGGCTTCTAGAGCTCCCGCCCGCCTCCGCCACCACAAGTCCAACGAAACGACCCCCACCGTGGGGGGTCGTTTCGTCGTCCTCATCCAGTGTGGGGTAGATCTAGCCGTAGGACTACTACTAGTTGTTAGAGTAGTAGTTGCAAGTTGTTGTTATATTTTTAAGGCGCATTTTACAGTTTATATTTATATATATATATTTATATATATAGATGCCTGGTAGGCGCAGCTCGTGTGCGGCCCAAAACGCCGAACAAAATAAAGGCGCCCATGCCAAGGCGGATGCTGGCGCCCGAGGACACTGTCGGGACGGGGGACGAGAATAGGAGGGAAAAAAACGAAGATGATGCTTTTGTTGATATCGCCGTGTTAGAGAGGGGGGGGGGGCACTGTACGGAGCGACACAGCGAACCACACGCCTCACCATCCAGCCTCACCGTAAAACTCTACTCTGGCCCGAGTTTCTACAACGGCCGATAAATAGATAGGCCGTGGGCCCGGTAGTACTTGACTGGTCTCGCCAACCAAGCACCGCCATCCAACCAGACTCCTCCCCCCGCATTCAGCACAGCTCGAAAATGTTGTGACATGTGTGTACCAAAACAAAAATGGCTCTATCAAATGAATAGTTAACGAGCTTTGCAGATCGAAGCGGGCGAGATTCGGCGGTCGGGCACTGTTGTCGTCCGACACCCAAAAAAAATTCATAGTCAGCCAAGAGCAACCAAAACGCAGAGTTTGAAGCGACGTAAACTACGTATGTGGTCAGAAAAATAAAGTGAAAATAACGATTAGGCAAATCGCATGGATACCATCGTTGCCAGCAGCTTCAATACACCTGTCTTCTCTCTCTCTCTCTCTCCCTATTCGGAGAGTCCAAGTTACAAAGAAACGAGTACATTTTCTAGTATATTATAATTCTGCAGACCTCTCCTATTTACACGGAAGTTCCTGCCTTTACGTTGCCCTTTGAGCCTAGAATTGCCCCTCGAGCCAAGTCCTCTGTTCACAAGTGGATGGCAAGGTCGTCGCCGGTTATATTCTGTGGCGTCCACACGTCGCCAAGAAAACGATTGGTATTTGGGCGTACTGTAATGCAGCCTTTGTTCCCTGCTCTATTATTATTATTATTTTCAGATGGCGTCTGTTCGTCGTCTTCACAGACAACCACAACAACAGCAGCATCAACAACAACAGCAGCAGCAGCAACAACAAAGCAACATATACGCCTTTGCACCGATACGAAAAACATTTGAGAAAGCGCTTTCATAGCAATCTAAGGCCGCGGAAAAGGCAGAAGCGAAAACACCTGGCAGCGGCAGACAAAGAGAAAGAGAAGAAGAAAGTTATAGCACGACTAAGTGAAAACGAGAGGACAAGTGGGCGAACGAGAGAAAAGTGGTTTCGCTTATAATAAACCGCTTTTCTCTCGTGACGGTATCAGTCCACGTGCAGAACATTTATATGCAACCATGCAACCAACGTGCATCTGCGTTGCGCCTCTATGCACCTATGGAAGGCACCTTTACTGCCTGCCTTAAAATAAATGTCCCAGCGGCGTATAGATAGGCCGAAAACCTAGCGAGACCTTCCGGCACACCGACGATTTGGACGACACCTAGACCGCCAGTCCAAGGCCAAATTCCAGACCATAGTAAATAAACGGCCCTAATATATATATATAAAGCGACGACCCATGCCTACACCTCGCAAAAAACCGCAGTGTATATGGTGCGTATATACCACTACAGAGCCCAGAGTCTGCAAAAAAGTTCGTTTATTCCTAGATAAAGAGCACCATTTAATATCAAGTTTTTCAAATATTGGCGGCCAGCAGCCAGATCAGCGAACGCTCCGGTCCTCAACACCACACACTACGCCATTCTGGCGACGAAAATGCCCTGTATGGCGTCATTTCCCTCCCCTCGATATAGCAATAAGAATCTGAAGTGCTCTTGAGAAAAGTGCAGCAAACCTGTCGTCAATTGACCAATATGCCAATATTTGATGCTAATAGCAAAGCATGTGTAATAGTTTTATTCTTAGGTAAACCGCAATGTATATCTGGTCAGTTAAATCTCACGTTTATACATGTTTTTGTAAGCCACTACTATACGTACAGCTTGTTTACATATATTGCATGTATCTATACTATTGTGTTATAGTGCTAATTCCACAGAAACAAACATATTTGAGCCACACCATATGGTGCAGAAAAGCGAACTTCAAATTATGTAACTCTCGTAAATTAAGGCTAAGATATATATATATATATATATATATATATATGTTAGAACTATATACTACAGTGGTAGAGGGCATCAACAATACCACACCCGCTTGAATAACTTCGAGGACACCTGTTTGAGTCCTATCGACGAGTTCGTCCATATCATAGGCCAGTGTGCCCCAATAGCGAAACAGGTCTCACTTGCACCGGGCAACGGGCAAGCCCTCAAAATTGCTAATGACTTTGCACGACGCCTCGTGCACAACACCATTCAGGCACAGGCACCCCCAAGCAACACATCATCATGTCTGCAGCCAAGTGCGTCGCCCTATAAGAGGCTCCGGCCTGGCCTTCTGAAACTTTACCAAGCACAACGCCTGCTGCAAATGCCCATTACAGATGCTGGATCGGGTGCTTTGTTTCTCGCGAGTTGACGATATGAATATATATATATATATATATGCATAATACGTATGAATCGGATGCATAGCAACACATCATTGTATGCATCAAGCAAACAACGACACGGGATATCGACTGCTGACCGAACAACTGCCGAAGTTTTTTAGGGGGGGGGGGGGCAAGCAGAGATCTATAGCTGGCTCGATCGATAAGAAGAAGAAGAAGAGGTCGATCATTCGTCATCTACAAAAAAAAGCCAAACGGCGATCAGTCGCCATCGGCATCAATAGTAGTACCACTTGCCTTATCTAGCAGACAGACCATGGTCTGGTCTGTTCGTTACGTATGCATGCAAGCCTACGTTGTGGTGTGTCAGTACAAGCCGGCAACATATGTATGTACAACACGTATTATCGATAGATACGTCTATATATGCATAATTTGCGCGGACGTGCACTAAACAGGTAACAAACACCGCCAGCACCCCCACATCCATCAAATGAATGAATCGGAAGCAATAGGAGATAGGTAGGAGCGGGTGAAGCCGGCAGCCATTTTAGTGCTGGTAATAGCTGTAGTAGTAGTAGATGTACTATAAACAACGAGAGTGGCAGTGACAACATAGCTTAGACCTAATGCGCCGGCAGCGTAACTGTATCCTGCTGCGAATCTGCTGTAACAACGGTCGAACTTCACACACCGTTTAAATAATCGTCGTCGTCGTCGTCGTCGTCGTTATTATTATTATTATTATTATTATTATTATTAAATGTTGTTCAGCTATACCACTTCAATCAGCATTAGCACCGGTCAGCGTACACGGACGAATAAAAGTGCACTAAATCCAGTGCTTTTCAGCAGAGTGAGCTGGTTATGAAGCAATGAGCGCGGATCATGTTCACGACGAGCGAGGCGGTATGCGGCTGTCAGCAGCTTCAGCAGCAGCAGCACACCATCATCACTGCCACCACCGGCAACCACAACAACAACACCAGCAGCAGCTGCAGGATCAATTCCGGCAGCTTCCGGCTGCATCAGGCGAACCAGCAGGACACCGCAGTCAGTCAGCCAGTCCGGAATGGGAAACCAGTCCGGACTAGGGAATTCCAGCATCATTCAATAATTGTCTTGTCATTGATCTGCAGCAGCATGCCAATGATGACAAAGTGCCGCGCAGCGCACACCACGACAGAAGGGCATACGCCAGTGCCTACTAGAACGATATCTTACGCCTGCGAACGCATATGCACGTCATACTAGCCTACCTGCGTTCGGTTCGGAAAGCTAAACACGCATCATCTGTAATCAAACACGCATCGGCGCCGAATAGGGCTGAAAAACAACCGTTTAGAGCTAGAGCCACTAAGAAGTGAAGTTGTCGGGGAGAGTTTCATACGTACGCGTATATATATGTATATATATATATATATATATATATAACTCAGAAGCAAGTCTTAAAATTAAATGTCGATACATCTAGCAAAACCGTGTGCACCCAGTACCTACAAATCACAGAACGAAAACCAGCCTTGCTATTTTGCGACTACGGCTTCATCTTCTGCCATGACGCTGCCGGAAGAGGAACTTTGTGCGGTGGATGGTTGGAGCGACGTGGCACCTCCTCTACTCGGCAAACACACTTTGACATGCGTCGATCGACACGGCTGAGCATTTACGAACTTCAGAAGCACGTATTTGGCCGGCTGTCGGAAGGCTGCCGAAATGCGTCTCTTCGAGTAGTTCATTCGTTGCTTAGTGGGCGAGCAGCGACAGCAATATACACATATAATGGTTATGCATCGAAACGCATCGACCCAGCCGACCCATGAACGACGGAACCCCATCGTCATTCGTCGTATCAGTCTACGGGCCACGAGCTCAAGCAAACTACTTGAAGCGGTTAGACCGCCCAGAGCGCGGTCGGTCGGCTGGGGGGGGGGGGGGTGGAGGCACAACTGCACTTCGACAACGACCTCTTCACTACGACAACGACAACCATTCAGTACGAACGTGACGTTTTACCTCCCCCGTGGCCTCAAAATTAGCCTTGAAACAGCAAGTCACCAACCAGCGTTGAAGGCATGCAATGGCAATTTCGACAACGACGACTGCGGCCAAGATGACGAGAACAACGACCTCAGCATGGAACGAGACAACCCCCGTGGGGCTGTTGTTGTTGTCGTCGTCGTCGTCGTCGCCGTTGTTGTTGTCCCAGAAGTGGGCTCGCAATTTCGCAGAGGATCGCTCTTCAGTAGCCGAGTTTCGGGACGAGAAAGTGGCACGCGCAGCCATTAGCCAGCACCCAGGACGACTGCGAGTTGATCCCCAGCTGCCAATGCACGTAAATACGTGCACACGATCACGTACATACGTAAACCATCAAGGCTAAACTTCGCCAGTTCCATCGTCGAGCTTACTACTAATAATGCAACTACTTCAGAAGTTAAAATTGCTTTATTTTATCCCTCTTCTTCTTTTTAGACTTAGCTAAATAAATACCACAGTTTGGAACCCCCGCGCTAGCTAATACCTGTTCCAGCGCATATCGATCGCGGTTCAGCGCGGCAAAGCTGCGGCTGTCTGGAAGAGTCTCTTTCGTCAGCCGATGAACTTTCGGAGATCCAGTAGAAAGTTTTACTAATCCCTATAATTGCTTGCTAATAGCAATATAACAGACTAGATGTATTGAAGAGTAATACCCCAATACTACAGTTATTGCTACTAAAAACTGCAATGACGCTAGTCTAGAACGCCTATTATCAAATTGAATTAGCTATTCAATTATGTTCTCCCAACAAATGGTCGTTCCACTCGCGTGGTTCATAATGAACGCGGCCGGCCACCCAAGCGGCACTAAATAATTTGCGCTTAAACACCTACCTTATAATTAAGGCGTGGGCTTCAACCGGGCAGATGTAGCAGTCCTAGCTTCGTAATAAAAATAACGATGGTGGTGGTTGCGTTTCGAGCTAATTATAGGCATCTATTAATCGTGATAGAAAACAACGCGGTTTCGTTCGTTTATGAGCGGCCAATGCTAGACACCAAGAGTAACAATGAAAAGTTCGCAATGCCATTTCTCCAATGTTCAATTTGCGTTCATTGCGGCGGTACACGTTGTTGGCCTTTCTATCGTTTTATGTTAGTTAGCACTTGAAGTTAGTGTTAGAATTAAATTCTGTTACGATGCCTACTGGGGAGTAATTAGGATTCACAGTGGTGCTGTTGTAGATCTATCAGAGATGCGTATGTAAATTAAGAAAGTAGCTCGGGTCTAATTGATGTTCAAGTGTCTTGTTCGCTCGATTCAACTCTGGCTGAATAGTTTCTAGGAGATTCGCCTTGGTGAGCTTTGTCGCTTTACCCGTATGGGGCATACATACTACTAGCCAAAACAAATCTAGCCCATATTCATAACTGCGAAGTGTCTGTCTCCATAAATCACAAGGGCGCAACTGACTATGAGCTAGCCTACGGCTTTACCCAACACAGCTGCACATAGCAAGAAATGCTCGTTACCCGAGAGAGTCGAATACGAGATAACTGTACCTTCTTATAGATACACACGTATACACACGTACATAAGCGTAGCGTCTCACCTCAAATGTGATACACCCCTTATCTAACTAACTCAGTTTTAAAGAGTCGTATACGAAGACTATAAACGCAAGCAGAGAATAAACGTATACCATAAAACCCTGTATACAAAACAAATGCATTGTTTCCACTGGGTTAAGAAATTTGAATAAAGAGTGATAATAATTCGTTGGCTCATATCACATATATTCCGAGAGTTACTGGCTTATAGCTAGCTATTTATTTGTACTACATAAATCTGTCTTTACCACAGCACAACAGCCACATCTTATTACCACGACAATAAGTAACAACAAAACCACCACTATTACTATAGCTGTAAACTACTACTTCTGTACTTAATGCTCATACGACGCATTACTACTCCACCTAAGTTTGCAAAAGAAGCACCAGTAAGGCGTGAATTCCTCCACTCCGCTCCAAAAAGAGCTCAATGAAAGCTGCCATGAATCCCCCCCCCCCCCCCGATCTTCGCTATACATACTCAAACCCCTAGAGCTGTCGTGCCTAATCAATTAGGCAATCTTCTAAGCCGTGACACTATGTTCAGCCGACTGACCTCCGTACCCGCTATTACGTGGAGGCGTGGGCAGCTGTGTGGCAGGTGCAATGGCGTACGAGAGGTTGGCCGAGGTAATAAGTAATGAAGAGCAAATTTGTTCTGCCCTCGAAGAAAAACAGCCCCGCGTGTCCGTTTTCGTCCATGCGGCCACAAACAATCAATCGGCAAGATCCATCGACAACAATTAACACGGCACAAATGGGACACGACCAAAGATCCCTTGTGTCTCAGCAGCATCAAGGAGGAGATTTTTGGACTTGTCCATTCGAATGGGCGACATGTGTCCTTGGAAAACTGTGGAGCCTCGGAACTACCAAATATCAGCAAGATGCCGTCGATTACGAAAAAAATACACTAAAACCCAAATGCTTTTGTGGACGAGCGATGACTCGGTGTTACATATATGAGCGCGCATAATTGCCATAGGCCACCATAGGCCTCTATGCGTAATACAAATGCACGCTTGTGATGGATCGAAAATTGCAGAAGCAGTACCGTAAACGCATTTGAAAAACGTTAGAATTTCGTCGACGACGGCAATGATCACAGTATGACTACGAAAAATGACAAAAGTACAGTAACGGGAGAAATTAGATTAACGATACGTTTATGTAAAAAGATAGATGCCATATAGCCATTCACGTCGAATAGCCATTTTACAAAGTATTACAGTGATTTACGATAGTTACGAGCTCTGTAGACATATATACACACACTCATGACTCGCGATATATATATATATATGTGCTCGCGTACTCGCCAGACCAGGTGCAACCCTGATACACAGGCTACATAATCGCGTCGTAGTCTGTTCGACTCATGTCGAAACAAGAGAACTAACCCTTTCGAGGAGCTCTCGCCCGTCCACAAAGTGTACAACAATGAAGTTCATCGATAATTCCGGGCCCCGCCCGTCGTTTCGCCAGCCTGTTCGTGGTCTTGCTGAGCTTTGCATATGGTCGGGCTTTAGTTGTAGCGCAGCAGTAGAAACATCCACTTGATGGGCGCCGGGACTTGAGAGCGGCCCCTGAGCAGGTTCCTGCCCAAAATGCCCCCCTACCGGAGGAGGGCACACATTTATTCATTCATTGGCTGGTTAGTTTGTTCCTTCCTTTCTTCGTTCACAGAAGCGCGACCGACATGCCGCGAGACGCGCGCGCGCCCATGACTTGTACGAAACGACCAGGATTCCGACCGCCCCTCTTTGGGAGTCAAGCCTTGAGCGGGGCTCTCTATGGACGACCATACACGGAGGCACACACACACTTACACATAATACTCGTACATTCCTGTACACACTCGGGAACATATAGAGGGAATGACAAGGGTAGCGCCAGGGGCGCGTGGGCTACTATCAGGGCCACTCACTTGCCATCTAACCGTTCGTCCGTCCATCCATCCATCTATCTGTTTCCCTATCTATCTATAAGGCGCGTTCATGCACGGGCATGCTTAAATGAATCCTGTTCCCTTCTTGAGGCCAGCAACTAGCGAGACGGTGGCGGTGATCGCGGCCGGCCCAGGTCTTCTGCCATTTTTAACTTGAGAGGTTCCCTTTTCCCGTTATGGCCCCGTCGAGCCCCGCGGGGGCCAGGCGAACACCACAAGGGTCCATCGTAAGCCCATGGTCGGACAAGACCGGGCTGCTTTAGCAGAGATAGGGGCGGGTCAATTTGAGGGTACCCCCCCCCCCTTCCCCTACACTTTAGGCAAGGGAGAAGACCGACGACCGTTACGGTGGGGCCGCACACGCTGGTTCGCAGCCACCTACCACCCCACCAGTCGATGGGCGACAGAAACGGGAAGCCGCGATAGAGAAGCCGCTAGAGGTGTAGATTCCGGAAGAAGAGGGAAGCAAAGAAAGGCCAAGAGGAAAAAAGATAAGGACCACCCACCTACGTTCGTACGTATCTACCCACGTTCCACCCCGGCCCGGCGCATGGCCGGGCCCTCAATTGGATTCGGTGCCGTTCTTTTCTACCGTGCTTTCGGTTCGACTTTTTCCTCCTCCTCGTCGTGGCCAGCTCTAGCCGAGTCGCCTGACCCGCCGGCAATGCGGATCGACAACACGAACGACTGCGGCAACAACATACTGACGTACCGAGCAGACAAGGGACAGCCACCAGTCGTCGTTGCCCATAACACAGAAACACATTAAAAGCTTTTTTATTATTGCAGCCCAAAAATCAAACGAGAGAGAGATAGATACGAGCGCAAAGCTCTCCTTTGCCCCACTGCCACCCCCCGCGCTATTCTTCCCGCTCTCCGACGCGCTCGACGCGCTGGCAATGAAGCTCCTGCTCCGATTTCTCTGTGCGAGGCAGATATTTCTTTTTGTTCACCCATGTACCACCATCACTGCGACGACAGTGGCGACGACTCGAGTAAATAGTGCGCGATTCGCCACCGTTTAATATTCAGAGGTCGTTTGAACGAACGCAGGCCAGCCAATGGCCACTGCCGCGAGCGCGGTCGATGACGTGGCCGTTACTGATATGATCGAATTGCCATTGACCCACCACCAGACAGAAAGATAGAAATTTCTCATCAGCACCGCCGTCACCACCCCTGCCACCATACCATACGTTTGCGCGAAAACTGTTCCGTCCAACGAACGAAGCTTCTCTGAGCGATGAGGGAGAAACAATTACACACAGCGTTTGTGACAGTACCTATATATATATATATATATATATAATATATATATATATATATATATATATATATATATATATATATATATATATATATATATATATATATATATATATATCTAGTACGCCCATCTGACTTTGTTTTTGTTTTGTGAAATGACATAAACCAACGCATCGTCTATGTAGTCTACATCAAGAGATACATGTGTGCATTCGTTTTGCATTTCACATTAAACAAGACAACCCTAACTAAAGGACATGCTTAGCTGTTCGATTAGGCGAGCCTAAAAAGTCAACGAAGAACTTGCTGAACCGAAGCGCCTTTTTTGCAGTCTAGCTACAACGCTCCTAGATAATTAGTTCTACTGCTGTGGTGAGCCCAGAAAGAGAGGTTGCTGAAGGAGACGTAGACGTACTGTGGGCTAACTCTGTACTTTAGCGCACAAGAGGAATAGGAAAGGCCCTTGGACTCAAATGCGTCCAAGGGCCATGCTGCCCACGCAGCAGAACTTATATATAGTGCCTTTCATTGTTCATCGAATGTCGAATGTCGCGTTGCTCAGGCAAAGGACGGACGCGAGGTTGTCGTATTCGCACGCGTATGTCGGTGCTATCTCCTCCGACTCGCCCGACCTGATCGCATTGATTCGAAGGTCCCTGGTGCGTTTCGTTCGGGGAATTGTTAAGCAAACTTAAACCATCCTGAGCGACCAAACAAAAACGAAGCGTTTGTGTTTGCAGTGAACAGTGCTGCTACCGCCGCTGCGTACGTCGCGTCTCTATTTCGGTGTTGTTCGGCATCGAAGCGTTAGCAGCGTGGCAGGCAGGGCTGAGCGAAAGTTCCGGAACTGCGGCACGCATGAGCGGAGACGGTCGTCCAGGCGAAGTCGCCTAAACGTAGACGACGTTCGCAACAACGATACGCTGTCGCAAGTAGGCTTATCGTCGTCATTAGTCTCAGCCTTCTTTTTCTCAGGCAGGTCACGACGGGCGGTTGGGATAGGCAAACTTACGGTGTTCCGTAACCGCCTGGAAAAAGTAACAGGGCATTGGCCCGTAATATGTTTGACGGCAATACGATTGGAAGTGGCCAGGGAACAACGGACATTGTACCAGTGTAGTTGCACGATCAAACTATACCAATTCTGATTACGGGTGGACACGCACACACTATATAAATAAATATAGTGCGCGAATCGCACGATAGTATATACGAGGGCGGACTGGCAAGCTCGAATGTTTTGCATTTTATTGCCAGATTGAAATTACCAAAGTGTTCCGGTTTGTTTTGCTTAGAAGCGCCGTTCATCAGCAACATGTAAGACATTTTTACGTTTATAGCTTGAGTTTGGTTCGAAAAAAGAAGAACACGAGATTCGTCGATTTTGAGAAGCCGCAGATGAAAGAGCAACAAATCTGCATCAAGTTCTGCGGAAATGTTACGAACTGATTATGGTGATCTAGCAGGATTGCAAAATATTGTGTATTCGTGGTACCGTCGATTTCGCGACGACGTGAAGAGATTCTCCATTACGACAGCGTACTGGCACGCATCATTACTGATTTTCAATTAATAAACAATGTTTATTTGCCTTTCCTATTCGCCGGACCTGGCTTTGTGCGATCTTATCCTGTTCCCACGGAAAAAAATGAAGGAACAACGCTTCGAGGCCATAGAGGAGACAGAGTTCCCAGAAAATTCACAGGAGCCACTCAACTTGATTCCGAATGGTGCGTTTAAAAATGCTACGAAGAGCGGGAAACAAATGACACAAGTGCATTGCAGCGGATGGTATCTAGTTTGAAGGGAACAAAACACTTCGGGGACCGGGGAAGATCAAATAAATATACAATTTTTTTAATATGCATCCGAACTTTTCCATCCGCTTTCGAATATGGCGCCGCTGTTCTACGCCTAACGGCAGCGACACAACAGCGCTGTGTGGCATATTTCGCTGAATCAACCTTACGAGGAACACTATTCAGCATCCCATATAGATGACACGACATTTAATATCCAAAATGTGTCCGCAAAGTGGTGCATCCAATAATATATCCGTCCACTGTCTACCTACCTACCTACCTACGTAACCATTCATCTATTTATTTATAGTAGCGTCGATGGTGGCGGCCTGCCACCTCGCTTCACAAGACTCTGTGTAGGCGCGAGTGTAGGCGAATACGAGGCGACTCTGCCGACTGTGTGAGGATTGGCCGACTTGTATGAGGAAGGTGAATGGAGGTCTGTCTCTCCGTGTCTACTCAGCCGTGCAGCATCCATCCCCCGACATCTTGCCGCCACCGCGGTTTACCCTGCCCTACGAGCTTATCCCTATCCGGCGAGCGCTACATCATCTCCTCGAGGAACAGGCCAGCGAGCGAGCGAGCAAGCGAACCAGCGACCGAAGAAGGGCAAGCTGTTTTTGCAATTGGACTCTCTTGGATTTGCGTGCGAAATCCAATTGAAGCGAGCAGGCCGACATCAGTGCGAATACCGTCCGCCTTAACCCCCGTCTCTGCTAGGGCTGTCAGTCAGTAGAAGGACGACAACCACGACACCCCCGACGACACGCCGTGATAATGTTGATAGCGCCAATAGTAGTGATGGCTAATGCTGAGGCGGGCACGATAATATAGCGCCCCCCCCCCCCCCCCCGCCCCACAGCTGCCAACGCTACCACCACAAACTGACTGCAGCAAGAGGAGTAGGAGCAGAAGGAAGAGGGGGAGGCAAAGGAAAACGAGAAGGAAACTACACAGCAGCCAGCATACATGCAGGACAGCTGCTGGAGAGACCCGGCAGGGCCGCCGGTCAGAAGACGTATTACTGCCCCACGAATTCTAACCATCCCCGGGCAGGCTAGCGGGCAGCGGCGACGACCACGAAGCCCACAAAGCCCACACCGCCCACACCGATGACCAGTAGTGGTTGTTGGGTCGGGGGTCTTCAGCCGCACTTCGTGAGGTGACTCAGCCGCGGCCATGAACATCGTCTTGATCATCATCATCATCGTCGCCAACATTATTATAATAACCATAATATTAATAATCATCATCAACATTGAGTCAAACGCTGTATTCGCTGTCGGCCATCGGCATTGGCCACTGTGTGTGCTCCCTACCTATACTGGCATCATTATCTGCATCACTGTCAGTATGATTATTATTTACGACGAGTAAATGCGACGACAATCTTAAGAGCAACAGCAGAGTCAACAACAACAACAACAACAGCAACGTGCGCTTCTTTTTTGGGACACTGGGACAAAGCAGTCTGAGACGGACACATCGTCGCCGGTCTGTGGAGGGCGCCGTGCGTGTAGACACGCAGCCAGCGACCATCCTCAATGGCCGGCCTCAAGTCGCGTGTCCCATCCCCACCTGTATAGAAGGAAAACATGCCGACGTATATATATGTATATATATATATATATATAGAGAGAGAGAGAGAAAGAGAGAGAGAGAGGGAGGCGAAAAGAAGCCACATAGAACATAGATGAAGAACGAGGTAGCATATCTTGTCGATGGTCGCCGGAACGCCCTCTGCTTGCGGTCGGCATCCACTTACCTGAAAGGACATCAAAAACAAAAGAGAACGCGATTGTAACTATCACGTACGCTTCGGGTGAGTCACGCTATAATTTATTCATCACAAGAGTAAGTCGCGTATATATATATATATATATATATATATATATATATATAGACATATATATACACGCGTAGCTGCTTAATTTCAAGCCCCTACAAAATGTTCGTCAGATAGACTGTGGTTTACAATGTGCTGTTGCTACGTATCGTAACTGCACGATCAGATTAAACACGAGAGCTCGAACGTCTCAGTGGGTTGACATGGGCCTTTCTTGATGATGCCGTGTCACATTATGCTTAACGTCGTTAAGATTTCCTTCTGTTCCTGGAGTTGATGTGAAATGACCCAATAATGCACGTATCTCTCTCTATCTCTGTCACCCTGGGTCCCTTGGACCGCTGGCGTGACGATGCCAGTACAGCGGAGACAACGGTGATATCACGTGAGTTCTTGTCATCTCAATACCAACTTAGTAGCCTGACGATCGGCATCCGTACATTGGAAACAAAACACTGATCTCTGACCCATAAGTTACATGGCGAATAACCGTTGTGGTCAAAGACGTTATCTGTTACGTTCTTCTTTCTCATGAAAACGATATCGTTCAGCCCACTTCGATTTACTCCGCGAGGCGCTATCGAAAGAGCTAAGTGTACTATATCGGTCTCACCACCGGTATTCGACCCGCTTAGGCTGTGAAATACTACGCCATACCGTATATATGTATATGTATATATATATATATATATATATATATATATATATATATATATATATATATATATATATATATATAAACTTTGTTTAAAGCCATGAACAAATACTTGTAGCATATATATTTACATAATCTTTATTATAATCTTACTCATAATCTTTATTACATGCGCACACGTTTTTTGCAAAACAAACCTTTAGTCAATACATACGAGCAAACTGTAGTTGGTATTGTCTGCGCTCACCAGCTACTAAGCGTCTCAGTATACTAACTGAGTTGGCAACCAATGATCGTAGGTCGTTTGCCGAGGGCTCGGATGGGTTGGTGTGACCATCCGAGCCCTCGGCATTGCTCTACCGCTACACCACAGCGGAAGTGGCGTCGTCAATTCAAATTTGTGGCGGAAAATTCACACTACGAGCGTATCCGGATGCATGGCCGCATGAACGAGACAGCCAGCCAAGCAGCCAGACAGAGTGACGCCCGATAGACAAACCGTAACCAATCGCAGCACTACAACAACAGCAGCAGCGAGCGAATACATACGACGATTATGATCAACACGAGGCAGACAGACGGTCGTCGAGGGATCGCCCGATCGTCATATCAACGCTAATGTATGTAGATGCAGATCGAACGAACGAGTGAGTGGAACTGGAACGAAGAAAAATGCCATCCATGAACTCTCAACGAACTCGCCGGAGTTGAACTGAACTGAATTGACTAACAGCCATCCAAATCAATGTTCAGACATCGACGACGAATGGGTGGCGACAGTACGTGGCCAACCGTAGGCGATTGCTTTTGCTTGCTGCCATGATGAAGCAAGCATTTCTGACGCGAACGTCAGTCTAGTCAGGCGACCTTATCTGCCTTTGTTGTTGCTGCTGCTGCTGCTGCTGTTGTTGTTGTTGTTGTTGTTGTTGTTGTTGTTGTTGTTGTTTGTGGCTCGCTGTTGTTGTTATTGTTGTTTACAGATCGCTGTTGTCGTTATTAGTGTTGTTGGTTGTTGACGCGGACGCATGCTCAGCTCTGTCTCTTCAACTTTAGTAGGCGGATTTGTTTCGAAAATCAACAATGCATACAGCCGCTACCACCTATGTCGATGTCGTCTCCACCTAGGCTCTATGAGACAACAGCAGCCTACTACTGTTCCTGATAGCAGTAATTGTTCTAGTGAGCGGAGCGGCAGTAGCGTATTGGTAGCGATAAGAGTAACATAACTCACGGGGGTGGAATATGGAAAAAATAAACCAAAAAATACAGCCGGCCGGCTGGCTTTGGTGCTGCAAAACAAAAAATGCAAGCATAGTTGAGCTGGTAGGTATCGCCTGGAGAAACGCAAACAACGTGTGAAATGAACGACCGAACGAAAGACTACACCACAGATTGAACCCAAACGAGGTAGAAGAAAGGGGGGGAGAGGGGAATAGGAGGAGAGCGGCCAAAATCGAAACCTACTATGGTCCACATGGTGATGATAATGATGGGCTTGAGGCAAGAAGAACTAGGAAAGAAACAACACCGAGGTCGTTGGAGTTTGTTCAACTTTGCGGACGTGAGCAGAATTATCTGCTGTTGCGTTCATTCTTCGCAGCGTCGTTCGTTTCAACGCTGCCGGTATGCGGCGCCATTCACGCACAACTCGAAAACCAGCATCAGAACGTCCAACGTCGGACTAACTGTAGATACCTCGAGGATCGCTTCCTCACTTGACTGGACCCCTTACGGAACTGCTTACGTGGGAAACACGGGCTGGGCAACAGTGAGCAAAGTGGAAAATACTTTATTGCCTTTCCGAACCGTCGACGCAATTCCGAGAATGCGCGTACATCTTTTATATAGATACATATACATAGAGAACTGGTAGAAGCGTAACGATCGACGGTAGGAATCTAGACTCAAGGTGAGCATGTGAATGAGCAAAATGCTTTGCAGATTCCACTGCAACAGGTGGTCGGTTGCAAGTCGAGTATCACATGGCGCAGAATAAAGTTCGCGCCTGCAGTTCTCGTTGCTGCTTCAGCGGCATCTGCCGTTGAGTGTGCAGCAGTTTCATGATTTGCGCTCTCCTGTGGGACCACCTTCGGTGGACGCGGTTGGGGGGGGGGCGTGGGGGTAAGGCAAATGCTGGACGATCCACAGCATCGCACCTTTCTGCTCGACGTCACCGAACGCTCATTCCGACGGTTCCAGCCAGTTCATTCCGAAGGTAGCCAGTATTTTACCCGCTCACCATAGGACCTACATCCAGCTATAAAGCAAAATATGAACGCTGCAGAAAGCTGCGTTGCGTTGCTAGTTGGTTGAGGGCAGCAGGGAGAAACGTGCCGCAGGACCCCTCGTAAAGTTGAGCCTCGCCACGAATTTGGCCACCGGCCGACCGACGAACAGTAAAGGTTCGCTGGGCAAGACGGTGTGGGTCGCCTTCGAGACCACCGCCCGGAGACGCGCATGAATCAGTAACTGTGTGAAGACAAATAGAAAGGCAAATGTGATGTAGTTTTTGCCATGGTTGAGACCCACTGACAGTCTCGACACCAGCGAGAAGAACGACAGAGGGAGAGCGCGAGAAAACTCAATCGATGCTAGATGGGCATATAAGAAGAGGAGCCAATCTGGGCGATGAGATGAACACATTGTTTACTCTGGCACACGTGAGTGTGTGCGTTGTGTGTGTGTTCGTGAGTGTGCGTACTACAGTACACAAATTCGGCCGAGCCTATAAACACATCAAATAAGAAAGCTTCTAGGATTACAGAGAAAGATAGATTGATAGATAAATAGATCAATGAGGGATGGGTATAATGCCCTAACACCCTAGAGCAGGATTCTACAAAGACAAAGACGTAATTGCGTAACGTTTTTTGAGGCTATTTGGCTACTCAACATAGGCTCAACATATGCGTGGGCGCTGTTGCTGATAGTTCTGCTTTGTTATCAGTGCGGCGTTAATACATAATAATAATATAATAATAGTAATTATTCATCCAAGCTAATGAACGAGCTTGCTCAGCTTGCGCAAGCAGCACGGCACCGGAAACGCAGAAGAACGATGCCATCGACACGGTTGGTATCTAATTACCGCGAGCCTTATTGAGGCGGGCAGCAAGTTACGCTAGCAGGTAAAACTCGATACGGCCGAATCAAATAGGTAGGCGAGAAGGCGGGAAAACGAGACACCGGCATACGCACGATACCACGTCTCCAAGTCGGCTAAAACTCGCCGGAAATAGCTAGATGGGTTCGTATGCAGCGTAGCTCTGTTTATATATATATACAGATAGATGTATATATATATATATATATATATATATATATATATATATATATATATATATATATATATATATATATATATATTAATATACATATATATATATATATATATATATATATATATATATTTATATACATATATATATATATATATATATATATACATTATATATGTATATATATATATATATTGAGGCAGGGCAAAATATATATTAAATGCTTGGTACCGATTAGTGAAGTGTACATAAATGAACTGATATATCTGCTTTACGCTAATCAGTCTCCGGCCTCTCGCGTCTAGTGCATGCACAATTTGAGAACCAGCATTTGATTCGCTAATACTATACCACTACTGCTAGACAATATTTTAACAATGCTCTCGCCGAGATTTTCTTCTCCTGGTACCTTTTTGCTACAAAATGCAACGCATTGGGCATGCCGGTACTCGCTATCGAGTAGGCCGCGTAAATAACCTCGAAGGCCTCGCTACATGAGTAGTGTCCCAGCGCGGAGCTCTCTCAGCAAACATCTATCCTTTTCTTGTCTGAGAAAATTAGCGTTCAAATAACTTTGCAACCAACTACAGAGGCAGAGATATGAAGGGCTACCTTACCCTACCAGCGGCAATGAGGTGATCCAATTTATCAATATCGACGGCAATTAACTCATCGTGATTATGATCTAGGCGAGGCAGCCCGCATGGTAACACATACGCTAGGTAGCACTACAGCCTCGAAAAATAATTCGTGTTTAGGTAGTAAGCTCAAAATACTTGTGCATGCAGAAATGAGATATGCATAATTTATTCTTCTCTCTCACTCAGGTTCTTCTCTCTCTCTTTATATATATATATATATATATATACATATATATATATATATATATATATATATATATAGAGAGAGAGAGAGAGAGAGAGAGAGAGATAGAAGGACCTGCGATCCTAAGAAAAACCGCGTTAAACATCCACTTCTATTACGCCAGCCTGTAAATTTCACGTCCCGAGTTAAACATCGCTGCCTTCGCTCGAGTTCCCGTGTTAAATGCCTTTACATGCTTAGCTACAAATTGTGTTAATTTTGTATAGCGTCTGGACGGATAAACCGAAAACGGGGAAAACAAGAACAAGAGAAAAACACTACGCAAAGATGGTCTTCGGGTTTGATTCAGGCTGGTCTTCTTCTGATTAATACTATTATATATATATATATATATATATATATATATATATATATATAAACATTATTCGAACGAATCCTGTCTGGGCGTTTTTTTGGGTTCAGTTGTGTTGCGTTGTTAATGCTGAACAACACAGGGACTCGACTGCGCCGTTTCCCGGTCAATTTCCTATTCCAGAAGAAGAGCCACGCAAGCACACCATGTTCCACCGTCACCGACGCGGAACTAAACGCCGAACTAAAGAAACGAGGGATGCAGAACAGCAAGGCCTGCGTTGCTTGCTAAGCAGAGCACGGAGGGCGCACCGGGAACATGTCGCACAAGAACTTCGCAACAAACCGGTACACTATCGGCACCTTTACTTCATGACTTTATAGCAGTTACACCCTTATGTGTATATATATATATATATATATATATATATATATAAATGTATAAGTGGATGTGCACTTATTAATGCAAAAGCGTATACAGCATAAGTGAAGAAGCGCAGCACTAGTTACGTCGCACGATCCACAATATTTGCTATGCGGTAATTACAAACTACTTACTGAGCGAACTGAAAAAATTGGTGTCAAACAACTTGTTATTCACGTCAGTTGCAATCGACCGGATAGGTCTTAGGAAATCAAGATAAAGTGCTTTAAATGTAGCTTTAAAAGTATATATATATATATATATATATATATATATATATATATATATATATATATATATATATATATATATATATATATATATATATATATATTTATATATCGCCGTAGTACATTTATGAAAATCAAAATCAATACGAAGCGCGCCAGGTAGATTTCCTGACGTGGTGAAAATTTGAATGATTGGCCTCCGACTGCTGTCAACGTGCTGCTTTGGTTCATGCAGAACGGCGGAATGATATAACAAATGGATAGTTGATCACCAAAGCAAAGTATCTCGATCCGGCGTATGTCTCGCTTTGCTTGGGTAGAGATGCCCGTCGTGCACATGAAGGCAAAAAACTAGTATACAAAAAAAACCTAAAGAACCGTAGCCACCAATGGCAATTTTAGTATTCGCTTAGTTTCACTCTGAATCTAGATCGACAGAGGCAAATAACGTGCTATTGGTATATTTTGGGACATAGGCTTGCGACTGATTACATGTGACAGTTAAATTGCTGCTGGAAATTAAGGCCCGTTCGAACCGTCATCGTCTGCGTTGGTGCGATTAGTTAAACATTAAGCGAGCGTCAATTCAACATTCATTGACCACTGCTTCAATCTAAAGTAAATGAGGTGACGCTTAAGCTATGTGGCAAATTTAAACTAAATATGACGATTGCGGTGGTGATAACGAAACCTATATATAGTAACCAAGTCTTACCTGACATATGGCATTTCTCTAGGTGGTCTTTTCACTGACATGTAACTGTACCATTTACACCCTATCTATTGATTTCCGTAGTTATCTATCTACTAGTATTTATTCATTGACCGGAAAAAGAAAACACGCGGGCTCATCAATGTATGCATCAATTGGAAATCTAACGGGCAGCACGCCAATGAACGCCTTTAGCAGTGCCGACGTCATCGGAATGATGACGTCGCTCGGCGAGTCTTTGGTCATCTTTATGCCTTTATTCCCCGACCCAACCTCCCGCTTTATTCTGCCTCGCCCTCTCTTATTTCCCTTAGTCCGGACCTTATTTTATCTCTTCTTTTCCCCCTCTCTCCCTCATTTTCTCGACGTTTCTCCCGGTTCCCGAAGCTCTTCCTTAGGATATCTCCAAGCTGTGAACAAGCACCGACCAACGCCTTCGAGCGTTGATCAGTCAACGCGCGACAACGCCTCGGCCGGCGGCCAGCCGTCGCCTCATTTGCTCTGCGAGTCCTCTAATGAAGATTTATTTAGACCGACAGCATAGACCGTCCATCAGGAAGGACGTCTCTGCGTCCCCGTCTCTGGCGCCGCCACCATCGCCACTACCGCCATCATCATGTCGTCAGTCTTTCTACGAGTAATTGGGGACTCTCATTGGAGAACCTCGGACTCGACCGACCGACCACCCGACCCAGTCAGCCCTGCCCTGCCCTGCAAAAGGTCGCCAACCCTTTCTTTGTACGATCGTCATCATCACTCTTCACCTTCATTCGGACAGATTGTGTGACAGCTCCCGCGCCGTCGAGAGAAGAGAGACGTTCGTCATTCTACCGGCCTGCAGCGACCATTCCACACGGCAGCAAGGGCGCACCACTCATTTAATAAGAACATACCTTCTACGCACGTTTCTAGTAAACGACGCAGAGGAAAGACAGCTGCTTCGTTGGCAATAAACTCACGCAAGCATGATACAGTAGCGGCGTTGACGCCGAATCGGTCGAACTGAGACTGGACCCTCTACGCTCAACCACTCTGTTGTTAGGTTGCAAGCTTTTAACATGCACTCATATTTCGGAATGCCCTTTACTGCAAATTCAAGTTGTAATCTCCACTGTAGAGCTTAGTAGCTGCCTCGCGCCTTTAAGCGAGAGCAGGATAGCAAGAACTACGCAGATCACTTTAGATTTGCAATATTATTTGCGTGTGTTGTCTTTGAGTGCTGTTACATTTACCCCATGCTTTCCCTTCCCGCCCTGGAGATGCAGTTACTAGAAAATTGTTATCTTCTATATATATATATATATATATATATATATATATATATATATATATATATATATATATATATACAAGTACATATTTAGGTGTCAAATATACTTTCTCCTACAGTTCCGCCACAATAAAAATGTATTTTCCAAGTCGATTGTTGTGATTGCCAGGTGGGGTAGTTCCGTTAGCAGCTCGCTACCCTCTACGCAAGTGGTATCGTACGCCGGATGAATACTACATATTTATACAATTTTGCATACATTTATATATATATATATATACATTTATATATGTATATATATATATAAACACGAATTCCTATGCATGAGGAGGTCGTTTATATGATCTGATACGGCTAGTGGATTTACGCGCGTTCTATTTTGTCGTTGTGGTCGTTCGTTCCAATTACATAATCTAACTCGAACGCCACGCCAATAGCAGAACCGAGCCAAAGTTCTTCCAAGAATCTTGCTCCCTGTCAGAACGTTTAGCCTTTTCGGTGATGGGCAACTCGATCTGCCCGATCTTGTTCTGTTGTTAGCCGCGATGCGTGTGGCCTAATTGTGTATGTATGTATGTATATGAATGTGTATATTTGTGTCCATATCTTTGAGCGTATCAGCATCATCACCATCATCATCAAATCTAAACCGCTGGCTGCCTTTGCTCAGACGGAGATGGGCCTCTGCGAAGTGCCAACATTCGCAGTTAGTCTTAACTCAGCTACGCTGAAGAGAGAGACCACGGCCACCGTCATGGTGGCCGAGTGGCAACAGAACCCCTCCCTCTGTCTCTCTCTCTAGAGTCGTTGTCACCCCCCCCCCTTCCCCCCCGCCCGATATGGCTGTCATCATCTCCATCATCTGGTGATTGGTGATGGGTTCGGTCTGGAGGGCGGGCGGTCAGTGAAGCTGTGTGTAAGCTTACGAGACGTACCACTTGGTACTTGGTATCCCAATCGGGCCGAACCAAAAGCGGACCCAGCGACGTTTAGCTAGCCAGAGCAGTTGACACAGCTGCAGCAGCAGAAGAAGCAGCAACAGGCTTGAAAGCTCTATGAAACCAACTGTATGCATGTCATATCCACAGTACGAGCAGCGCGAGTAGGTGGCACAAGGTATGTGCAGTTTATTTATATATATATATATATATATATATATATATATATATATATATATATAATTTGCTTTTTGTTGCAAAAAAGCAGCAACATTAGTTATGTGCTGTAGTCGATTGCATGTTGCAGGTCGCGGGATAAGCGTATCGAAGACAAAGGAATACAGAATATATACACCGGTCAGAGCAGTTGTTTTCTAAATGAAAATATATATATATATATATATATAAAAGCGAATGGAGGGAATGAACTGGAAAGAGAGCGCCAACCTTCCAACATTGGCAGACGAAAGCGGCAGCCGTTTTTCTCGTTCAGGCAACACAGTTCATTCAAAGAGAGTTCCGGCAATTTGCAGCAATATTTCGCAACGCTCATTTGTCTGCCGTCACGACTTGGGTGCAATGAACTATTTTCCATACGATTATGTGATCAAAATAGAAACGGTAACATTCATGCAATCGATTATTTTTAATTATGGACTTATACTCCGTCCCTTGCGGGCATGGAATCGCCGTGAGGCATGTCTCCAGGCATGCATTAAGAGCCGTACATGTTGAGATATCTAGGGTTTCCCAACACTTCTTGTAGCGGCAGCAGCAGCATGGCCGCTTACTCTCAGTGGTACAGTTAATTGAAAAAAAATTAATACTCGTCATCCTACTATTTTTTTCCGTAAGGCTAATTGCCCGTGTACGGTTTTTTCATGTCATTGCTAATTTTTAATTCACTCCGGCATTTACCTTATCTAAATTGGAAACCATGCAAACCAATTTAAGAGTGGCCGGTGTGGGTCTCGAATCCAGTCCTCCCGAATGCAAGGCAAAGGCTTTGCCATTAACCGAGCCGTCTTGCTCGGTTAAAAACGAATTCGTCTTCTATTAGATGCAATGAAGTTTTGCATCTTAAGTGCGTTATTGAAACACTTTCATATGTTATGTTTCATTTTGGCGAACACTGGAGCGGAATTTACCAATTTCTCTAGCACTACCACCATCATTCAAATATTGATTCGTTTCCTCCTTGGTACATTTGAACGTGTTTTTGAACCGTTGCTGCCTACTGCTGCGATCACACGATCACTTGTTCCCGGTTCCTTGCTGCAGGATTACAGGCTACGACTGGAAAGTACACTTCATTGTGGTTCACCACTGTCGGCGTCGTCCGGCCGTCGACAAGAGACTCAACTGAGAAACGGCACCGCGAGCAGCGTGTGCGTACGTACGTACGTTCGCCCCATGACAAGTGTCACTAACCACTACTAAGCTGGGGCGCGACTGTGCCGCCAGTGTGAGTCTGTGTTCTCGGTGTAAAAATGCAAACCGTCGTGTCGTCCCACTCGACTCGACACGACATGGTCGGTCCCGAAGGACTAGAGCAAGTCTAGGCGCCTAGCAACGCTGCAAAGGCCGACGTCCTGCGCTAAACGCGAACTTTAAACAACTTGCAAAAGTTCTTCGCAGAAGAGAGCCTCTGCTAAATCGCCCCTCGACCGCTACCTAGAGCAACCTCAAATGCTTCCAATTACAACTTGCACCGCTGCTGCTTCTGCACGCCGATGGCTGGAAACTTCTGCAGGATGGTCATTTTTCATGTGATTGCCTAGTATGGTAACTGCAAGCCAGCTCACCTATCTAGACAAACAGCGCGTAGCTTTTAGCATCAGTAAGCCCAAAGTAAGTTAAGGCCAAAATAAGTGGCAACATGTAAAAAATGCTAATTATTAATAGAAATCCGTAGCATTTATTATGCTGGTACTGCTACTACATTATGTATCAGCACAAAAAGAATTTTGATTAACGCGCTTAATAAAACGGGAGATTTAGAATACGCATACACAATTGGAATGGTAACATCAGAGAAGATTCTAGCAAATAAACCCCCTCCGAGCAAAACGATGACGATTTATATGATATATTTTTCTCTAAATCGCCAAATCACTTTACAGTTATCTCGCTCTCATTGTACCAT
The DNA here is from genome assembly GCA_003439945.1 of Dermanyssus gallinae. Lineage (NCBI taxonomy): Eukaryota > Metazoa > Arthropoda > Arachnida > Mesostigmata > Dermanyssidae > Dermanyssus > Dermanyssus gallinae. The sequence continues at coordinate 34,982 of QVRM01002570.1, read as the reverse complement.
CTCTACGACAGACGCAAAACGGTAAAGAAACGGTACTGCAATTAAAGTAGTACCAAATCAAATCCTGGAACTATGAAATGCAGCACACGATCAAACATTAACTGAAACTGCGTTTTTCAAAGCGAAATCATACCGATTTAGTCGAGATGTCAAGCACGTCGCTAACCGACACCGACCGAGTAAACACAGCGAGCGGCCCATGACATGGCAAAGCTGCTTATGTTGCCCCTAAACTAGGCAGCGATGTGATCCTCTTCTCTTCTACAACTACACTAACGACCAGCGTGACATTTTGCTCGATGCTGAAACGCCGTCTTTCCAGCGTTTTATCGTGTATCAAGAAGGCGCAATGGATGCGCGTGACCTAACGTGACGCATCGACACGTTAAGTGTGATATTAGAACACTATTTAGCATTGCTGCTGCTGTTGCTGCTGAATCTAGCGTGATTGTTGGTATTTCTAAAAAGTATTGTTTTTTCTAAGATTACCTTATTCTTTTTATCATCTTAATGTGCCTGCTTTTGCGTTGCTCCACACGAGATTACCATCACTGTAATGATTGCTTGTCGTTGTCAATGTTGTTATTGTTGTCAAAGTTATTATTGTTGTTGCTGTTCTTGTTGTCACTGTAGTTTCTGATTCGGCCTCAGTTTTTCCTCCTTACATATTTATGCATCACTATTCGGCTTGCATTATGTACGCGACGAACTTCTACCGCTTCTGCTGCGGCTTTAGCCTAAATGCTGCAACGTTGTGTGTCCAGTGAATGAACGGGCGATGGGAGGCCACAACATAGAAGTATGCAAGCAGGATTCTGCCGAATACGCCGAATTCTGTTTCTGCCCGTATTCTGATGCAGGAGGATTTCGTCGTCGTCATCGTCGTCGTCGTCATCGTCGTCGTCGTCGTCGTCGTTGTTGTTGTTGTTGTTGTTGTTGTGTTGTTGTTGTTGTTGTTGTTGTTGTGTTGTTGTTGTTGTTGTTGTTGTTGTTGTTGTTGTTGTTGTTGTTGTTGTTGTTGTTGTTGTTGTTGTTGTTATCGCCGCCCTCTTCCTTTCTCTCCTCCTTTGCGTCACTCCAAACTGCTGAGCCAACCAAGGAGGCCAGCAGACAGGTTAGATACGGATATTGCATACGTACCAACGTGCCGCGGTGAAGACTTGAAAGCGCTTGAATCAGAGGCAGCAGCAGCAACAACGAAATCTACCATCTGCCATCAGAGAGGTGGTAGAAGTGGTGGTGCTGCTGCTACTGGTAGAAGAGACTGATCTTCAACTATCGCAGCAAAGACGAGCAACAGGGAGGTAACAGCAACAACAAACCGAAACGTCACACACGTCAGTCAGCCTGCAGTCAAAAACTGCGAGGGCGCGCTGCCGGTGTGAAGCTTGAGGCTGGAAGTTTGATTAGTGGGTATGGATATCTCGATGGAACCCAGTGCTCCCCAATGGGAGAGCGTCTCCCAGTGCCCCCCAATGGGAGAGCGTCCCTCCGTGCCCCACTACGGTTCTAGTGCAAACAGCATTACTTATTTCTCTTCCATAAAAAAATTTTAAACGTTACAGTAGCCATACCACAGCTAGGATATCTTCTCCAGTCACCGGCTCAAACTGACACGGTTCTAGATAGAAACTGCAGGCAAATAAAAGGCTAAACCGGACAACAACACACGATAATATATATAAAAATATAATATATATATATATATATATATATGCATATATATATTTTTTTTTTTCTTTATACGACCGTTTTTTTCTGGGCGGCAAATGTATTTAAGTTCAATAATTCTTCATTGAGCTTGAAATTTCCATGATTACATAAATTCAAACAGTTATAACTATTCAGGTAATTTTGCAGAAAAGGCTATCGCCCGTGTCTGCCCATAAGGCGAGCTCTGCCGAGTGTGCAAACGTATTGTAAATGATTAATAAATCATCACAATATTTTCTATGTGCATATATATATATATATATATATATATATATACATATATACATATATACATATATACAGTAGCTGACGCTAAAGCAACGACGACAAAACAGGCGAAGCACATATTGCCCGTATCGGACATAGTCCTGCCTTATTTTTCCCATGGAAGAGACCACCAATTATTCGTGGTGGCAGAAGCCTAGACAGAGTACAATCGCACGCACACAGTGTTGCGCGCCTCGCTGCATCAATGACAACCACAGAACAAGCGTTGATAAACGGTCGTCACGCCAAGTAATATTTAGCTAACTGACTAACCACCCAGCTAGTGAGATCCCCCCCCTACCTTCGCGTTTTCGCTGTCAGTTAATCTCTTTCTCTCGTGCGCACTCTTTCTTTATCTCTTTCTCTCTCAGCTATGTCCTTACATCAGGTTAGATAAGCTGTGTGCCAGCTGTCGCAGTTCTACTTTCAACATATCGATCTCTTTTGGGACATCCTAACCATCTCGATGTTGTCACCACGATTATCACACTGACCAGATACGGTGAAGTTAGTTGTGGCCTTTTTTTTTCTGGGAGGTTTTGGGAATGCATGATGCACATGCGCCACTAGCAGCCTGCGTGACTAGTGTGAGACTCGCAAACCCACAAAACCCGGCAGATGTGGCCTGCCATGGCTACGATGTCATAAGTTGTCATTCGGGTCCGATCTCGACTCGTCGCATACTGTACGGATGCCACGGTAGTGTTCCTTGTGTGGCCTAGTGATTCCTAATAAATGTACGTTTTTCATTTGTAATAATAATAATAATAATAATAATAATAATAATAATAAATAAACAATATTTAGCCATCATCACAAACGTTATTATCATTACTGTACCGCATTTGTCAGTCGGTATAGAAGAATACGCGTCCATCTTTGATTTAATTCTTCCTTCATCGGATACTTAGTCTCGTTTAAGTGACCGCTTTAGTGACCACAGGTCGCTACTAGTTAAATCGGCAACCACAGGCGCGAACTCGGCAGCAGGTAGCCAGCAGCTTGTAGGCTGCCTGGCATCTCTTGAGGGTTATACACACCGCGTTTACTTTTATCATCATTGGTAGGTTTAGGATATCCTTACTACTGCTCCCGGAGTGGCTGTTGCTTCTTCTGGTTACTTGAATTATTAGCTAGTCTCTTGATAGGCTTTCTTGTAAGCAGGGCATCCGGCTGTACCCGATGGTCCTCATCCTTATAAACATATCATTTGGGACCGTTCCACCCTCTTTGCCTTGCACCCAAGTTTCTGGCTTTCATTACTTAACGCGGCACCTTAGTGACCCTACTTTTACTGTGCGTTGATTTTAAATGCCCTTCCCTAGGTCTTTGGGTCTTAGCAGGGCCATACTAATACGCCTGGTACCGCCCACTTCTCGGGACTTATCTACTTTTATGTCTTCAGGCTTGCAACCCTCGGCGTCCTTGCACCAGAGTTGAATTATTTTTAACAAGGCTATTTTTAATTCTAGGCTATCGTCCGTCCCTTAGAGGCTTGGAACTGCCGTAAGGCACACCTTTAATGCACCGACAGCCGGACATGTTAAGATATCTAGAATTTTTTTAACAGTTCTGTCGCTGCCGGTATAGTTTATAATCCATTTTCAATAGCTCAAAAAAATTCGATCAATGACGGGGATTAAACCGGCGACACCCCGGTAGAAAACAACAATGACCAGCGCACGAGCCGCCACATTGCACTGCCAGGAGCCTGGAGTGGTAATCAAATGGAAACTACCTGTACTAACGTACGAGTATATTCAATGTGGAAAAGTCGTCGTACTCGTAATACCAACAACAGTGGGTGTTGCCGTTTACTTACTAAGCCCTTGGGGTGCGTTCGACAAGGCTCCTTTGCTGACGAGAATGTTGGGGTTCAACGTGCTCAGGTCTTACCAACCTAATTGCGGTCGCCAACAAGTACTGTAGTCATGCACTGCACGATTGCAGTGGTAGTGATTGGTACTCCTCCCCCCCCGCGTCATATTTGACCGGGTCGCTTCGGCACGTGCGCACGTATGTTCTAGTTGTTATATTAATACTCAATAAACGCAGATAAATATACGAGTATATATATATATAGCAAAAGTTTCCAAAATGCCTGTCGTAATGGCGGCTGTGACAAACACATGATGAAGAGCGCGCGATTCGGAGAGCTGATTCTGATGACTATTGGTAATAACGCCCCAGCTAAGGCGACTGTGTACCGCTAGTATCAAAGTAGTGGAAATGTTAGCTTAAAAAAACGGAGCACATGGGGAACCACATGACGGACCTCCTTATTGCACAGCGACCGACGAGAAAAATATTCTATATGTTAAATCAGCAATCAAGGAAAAACTCATGCAGTGCATATGCACATTAAAGCTGACTTGAACCTCGATGCCTAATCACTCCATGGGATTATATATGCCCGCCTTGGATTCTGTAAAAAAATACTTATTTAATGCCTTGAAACTTGATGCAGACTTATAATCAACACGCTGCTATCGGCCAAGAATTTCTGAACATCTTCTAATATGGACGCTTGGCCAATTTTTCAGTACTGATTGCAAGTGATAATACAGGAATACATTTGCACGACTCGCCTTCGTGCTCCCAAAAACGCCAAGATCCAGGTACTGCAGACAGCTTCTTAATCACCCGACTGGACACCGTGCGACTTTTTCAACTTTTAGTAATAAATTACGTATAAATGGACGCTCGCGCTACAGTTTAGCTATATATATATATATATATATATATATATATAACCAAAACGATTTGTTATACGTCACAGAGAAGGAGCGAACTCCCACAACAATTTGGTTGCAAATTGAACTCCTTTCTCCCTCTCACCACATTTCTGTTATCACGCGTTTATAACTTTTGTGGTAAACAGAATATGCATGCACACCGCGTTGCAACACCAGTTGCTTTATAGCGCTTTGCTCGGCCCTACGAGGACGAACGCAGATTCCGTGCGCCGCAAACGCGGGCTTTATCGTTGAGCGACTTCCGAAACTTCGCCTACTGCTGTCCGTCCTACTTTAGATATGTTGCCTAATATTTCGAGCACTAAACAGAGAATTTTAGAACTGAAGATACAAAGGAAAGAACACACAGCGCACGAAAGATAAAGAAAAGCGAGCTAAAAATTGGAAAAAGCCTTGAAGCCTCGAGCACGGCGTGGAGAAGAAGACTGCGCTGTTTCATTACGACAATGCTGCCACCCACACGTATTTTGTTACAATGGCCAAATTTCAAAAAATAATTTCTCGTCGAACAGCCCCCATATCCTCCAGATCTGACCCCATGCAACTATTATCTCTCTGTAATTAAATATCAGAATGATGTGGTATCCGCCGCAGGCGAGTATTTAATGTTTAAACATGCTGAAGATTTTGCTGGTGGTATAATGTCTAATAAGGATCGTTCTTCTAGGTGTGTTGATCTTTGGGGGGACTATGTTTAGTAATTAATTATAAACATGTAGTCTTTGTCCGGTTATTGCTTGTATTCCATTCTATGAATTTTTTGTTCACGCATATATATATATATATATATATATATATATATATATATATATATATATTTAGCCGTTAAGATATTGCTAGAATCACAATGACAAAGGCGTGGAAGGTCTAAGGTCCAATATGGTGAAGTCGTTTCAGTTGAGGCAACCAACAAGCGTTGGTTGCCTGTAGTGCCTAACCGAACGGTGTCAAGGTAGCCAAAACATTTTGCCCGTGCGTCACCGATACGAATTCTGAGATTCAAGTAATCGTCAATTTATGCCAATTAGAGTTACTGGATTGCAAATACCGTGTTAGAGACATGGCTGCGTTACGCAGCAACCCTTGCCCCACAGGACGACGGAGAACTCGTCCCGTTCTCCACGTGAATTCGACCGTGATTTTTGTGCTGTAATCGACAAGCACTGCCGAAAGGAAGGAATATTAGGCGACGTCTACCTACCTCATGGTGCTCATGGTAGCCGCCAAAGTGCCTTAACAGCTGCTAACAATAATGATACGTGTCGGTGTAAACGCAGGAGGAGGATAGATATCTTCACGACGCGAATTTTCTAATAGCAGTATATACATAATAACAAGCATATATCGATATTTATCCAGTTCGTGCGTACTACAAGCTCGCACGGTGACCGTCGTGCGAGACTCGACTGATAGTCCCTACTGATACCGAAGCGCAGAGTTCCCAGTAGTCATTGTATGCTCGCCACTAAAGCCAGCGCAGCGACCACTACTATCACTGTTCCAATTGCTAGGCTTGAGGCTACGGCCAATGAATAAGATCCTCACTGGCCTGCACGATTGTCGCCCAGCTTGGGCGTCGAGCGCAAATGGCGCCCCTACGCGTGTACGACGCAAGTAGGAGGGATCGAGAGGTAGTTGTGCCGATCGTACGTACAGTACCCATATCAGGATCTCTCGTGGCTCGTAGGGCCCCGAGACAACAGCGGAAAGCCTTACGGCATTGTGGTTCCTTCAAACCGCGAGGGTACATTGAGCCCAATAAGCGGCCGTTAAGCAGTCGTTGAGACATCGAGCAAGGAGATAGGGCGCGCGTCCTCCCGCCCGCCGCAGGAACGAGATAGTTAGGGAGAGGGCGAAGAAGACAGCGAAACGGCATCATTGTCTAATATGTCTACATGCGTATATATAGGTCTACAAAGTGGTGGTGTATATACAGAGCTGTACCGGGAAGGAGTAGGGTGGCGGTATCTATCTGAATGCTTGAGTACGCGTTGTTGTTGTTCTTGTGTGTACACAATCGGCTAGAACTACCGTCATTGAAGTTGTTGTCGTTGTCGTCGTCTTTGTCGCCGTCGCCTCCTTCTCCGGGGCTCTACTGCTGGAGGCGCTTAGATTGTAACGAACGTGGCGGGTTGTACGCAGTAGCATCGTGCGCGGGTAGCGTCTGGAGGCGTGCCTTCGAGAGGCGGAAGCGACTTTGTTGGACGAACACCGAAGGAGGAGTAAGGGGGTGGTGTACTTCGGCCGCTTAGTACCTCGTACTCCTACTCGGTCAGGGTTCAGTCAGTGCGGCGCTTACTGAGTGAGCCGCTCTTCATTTCCGAAGGAAGCCAATATGCCGAAACATCGGCGAATGCCAGGGCTCGACGTCCTTCTGCTCCGATGAGCTCGCCAAGACCTACGCGTAAAGGAACAGGGGCGCCGCGTCTTGGTGGCTCGCGAACTTTAATGTAGACGGGCATTGTGTGCTGAACTCGTCCTCTCGCGCTCTTGAGTGAGTGAGAGTGAGAGCGAGATCGAAAGAGATATCGCTGTTCGATTCTCATACGTTACATTGTAACGTTGATTTCTTTGTAACGTTGAGTGGTCCAATTGTAGGACTGTGTGTATCTACGGATATGAATGTGTTTAGATGTGAACAATGCGAGCTTGTAAGGGGACTTGCTCCAGAAAGGGTTTTTGCCTGCCCCCGCAAATCAATGTGTCTATGTGTGTTTCTAAGATTTGACGGATGACGATGCTAGAAAAACGACTCAGGATTTAATATATATATAGCGCGCGCGAGAGAGAGAGAGAGAGAAACGCAACGTGCGAAAGGAAACTTGTTTAACAAAAATGGGACTCGCACGCGAAAACTCACAAGTCTGAGACATCGGACAAGCTCACGTTTCGGCTACATCGTACCATGGCCTCCCTCGGCAGTTGCTAGGTTTTAGAGCAGAAGGAGAGCTGAAGTGTAGGAGAGCATAACAAGAAGTAAATCACGCGCGAAGGCAAAAATAAGGAACGAGCTATAGAGAGAGAGCGAGAGAGCGAAAATAGAGAAAGTAGAATGCATTATAAATAGGAGCAGACGAGAGATCAGAGACACAGCAAGACGAGAGCGGGTTCAAATCGCGCGGAAGCGCGTAGAGCACGTCTTAAGCGAAAGAGAAAGAGAGAGCTTAATATACGCCTGCTCAGCCAGGCACTAAACTCCACGCAATTGTGCGCATACAGAAGTGCGCTTGCGGCTAGCACCATTGCTCGATGCCTTGTTGTCGCGTTTGTTGAGAGCAGAAGAGCAATTTTAGCTTGCAAGACCAGTCGAGTTCGGCTCAAACGAGCAGTGCAGGGCGGTACCCGAAGGTGAGTGTATTGACAATATCGAATAATAGAGACACAGGACAACTGGTCTGCCTGCTGAACTCGACTATGAATGTCTACTGGGTGTTGCAACACTTGGGGATTCAGTGGACGGTGTTATCGTCGTCGCGGTTATAGCCGCTGCCGCGGCCACCGTCGTTTGCGCAAGCCGTGCTCAGGGGAACCATAAAGTAGCGGCCTTTAACGAACAGGGTACCAGTAAACGTATACGAAGCACATACATGCAGGAGACGCGCAGCAACGATGGCCTTCTCCTACGGTCCTACTTCAATGAAAAGATTTCTCACACTATTCCAGTTTACACGGACTATTACGCCGCACCGGAAGGCGTTCGAGACTAACAAGGCTGAACGGTGAGACGTGCAAGCTAACACTCCATCTTACTTGTTAATGAAATTTCGCATTATATATATATGCGAGAGTAGGAAATTTCATTAACAAATAAGATGGAGTGTTAGTTTGTACGTCTGCTATATATATATATATATATATATATATATATATATATATATATATATATATATATATATATCCAGGCTAGCAATATAATAATTGCCTCAAGGCGTTTCCTCGAGACAATTACTATACTGCGAGCAACACGCAGAGTGAGGATGTCTGAAGGTGTATGACTCACAACAACGCAAGTATGAAAACGTGTACAGGTATGCCAATTATACGATTTTGACTTTTTATTAACCTTATTGCAGTTATTCACGCTACAATACTTCACAGAGAGATTTTATTGATAGTCGTTGTAGAAGTGATAGTAGAGATATTATTATGGTAGTGGTTATGCTAGAAAGTGTGGCAGACAGGCTCTGTTCAATAGCGATAGCAACACCTACCCTGTGTTTGCTTGTTTCTGATCTATCCTCCAGTTTTGCACACAACCTTTCAAATCATCTACGAAGCAGAGCAGAAGCTAGCGGGAAGAGAACATCAAGTATTAGCTCTTTAACTTACAACCAAGTGAGAGAAGACTGGCTAGTCAAAAATGTTATTTCGGCGCGACAATAGCCACAGCGCACTTAGCCAGCGATGCGTACGATATATCGCCGCTTTCAGATACCTCGAAGTCCGCCCCCGGGTTTGGAAAGCGCTTTTGAGCGCGGGAGACTATTCTAGGAGGCTCTACTGGGGTTGCTAGACTCTGCACGGGTCTTGAGTATACGCCCAATTCGCAATGGCCCTCATTCAGAAGGCTCAATTCTTCAATGGTGGTCGCCCCAAGTGAGCAGCCCCACTCGCTAGCCTCTCGAATCGCCTGCGGCCATATCGGTTGGTACTGGTTAGTTACAGCTACTGTGTCCAACTCGAACATCTGCAGCAGCAGCAGCAACAATAACAACAACTATAGCAACAAATAAACTGCTAGACCACCGCTTGAGAGATGGTCCTGAGGATGGTGGCACTATTGGTGTTGCTGCTGCTGCTGTTGCTTTCTGCTGTGACAAGCCATAGCGCGTGACACACGCATGCTCTCAGGCGATAGGGTATTCTTTGGGAGCGGCAGGGGGAGCTGTTCATACAGCAATTGGCCTCCCTGTCGCACCCTTGCAACAACCCCACCGAGCTGGTAGACGCATATCGGACGCCTCAGGCTGAGGCGTGGTCACTCTGACGAATCGGCCCTCCCCCTGTCCCCACTATGTGAGCTAACCCAATTCAACGACGTGACAACAAACTTTTGTATATATATATATATATATATATATATATAAACGGGGAAACAAGAGCGCAATCCGATTTATCGGTTTCAATCACCGACGAACGACTGGTGTACCGGAACCAGAAGAAAGAATGGAAACAAGCAGAGCTGTTGGTGGCAATGTCCCGAGCCCCGTCATAGTGCACAAGAACCGACGAGTCAACGACGAAACGCCACGAAGAGGAGATGCCGAACACCACACACAGTTCACGAACTACACCACGCAACAATCACACAACAACGGTTACTGTAACAAAAATGAACTTCGCCTTTGAACAACCTCCACCTCTTTCTCATCCTTCCTTCATTAAAGTAGCGCCTAAATGGTTTGCCGTCAGTGTTACGGTGGCAACAGACGTGCCAGCGAACAGACTATCGGCTAAACGAGCAGAGGCCCTGATGCACTCTTCCTTTTAGATGCGCAAGCAGGCAAACAGCGCTCGCTTGGGTGTAGCGAAACAGCCCTGGGTATCTCTCTGGCTGCTAGACGATACGATATCACAGATACGCCTGCTCAAAACCTGAACTGCCTTACATCCTAACCGTGGTTGCAGTAGTAATAGTAGTAGTTGTTGTTGTTGTTGTAGTGCTATCATTATTAGTAGTAGTAGCAGTAGTCGTAGAAATTGCAGGCGCTGTGGTAACGTAGGAGTAGCAGCACCAGCAGAAGCTTCTCTTGACGGCTCTTGGGGAACTCCGATAATCGCTCGGCCTTACCGTCGCCCCCCCTTCCCCCCTCCCCCCGGCTCAAATGAAGGCGAGCACCTCTTAACTGAAACATTTCTTGCACCATCAAGCCTTTTTCGGGAAGTAGTTGGCCATGGCTATCGACTTTTTCCTCTTCGACGCCATCCTCATCATCGTCGTCGTCGTCGTCGTTATTCCCGTCTTATAACTTCTGCCTTGCATGGCGGCCCCCGACGTCACAATGGCGGCCAGCGCAAGGTGGCCGCGGCGGCAGCAGCTGCCTCTACTGCTGCAGCAGTAGCAGCATATGCCAGCTTTTCTTCTTAGCTATCTGGTCGACACTTTAGGGGTTCTCAAGCCTTGCGTCCAACCACGGCCTGTGCTGCTCGCCCGCTGAAACGAGGGACCTTTACCATCAATTACCTAGGTCTTCGCCCTCCCTGATGGCTAGACGTCATACGAGTATAAGCTATATAATGTATCTGAATATGTATATATATATATATATATATATGTAAAGGGTCTTTCAGAATTTGCCCAACAAACTTTTAAGTCCAGTACAAGTCGGCGAAAAATAGATTCTTTTTTCAATGGAACAAGGGGCAGAAATGTCTTTTGGTTTTTTGGTTTTGTCCATAGAGAATCATTAAAAAACCGTAGACCCAATATATAAACAGGTAGTTTAATAAGTTCTTAGAATGAAAACCAAGAATTTTCCAAATCATGTTTTTAAATTTATCTTATTCGATATACTCCCCGAGATGCTCAATACACTTTTCCTACCAAGATTTCAGAGCTTTTATACCTCTTAAGTAGAATTCCGCGTCTTTAGACTGAAAATAGGCGTTGACAGCAGCCTTAACCTCTTCATTGCTGGAAAAACGCTTTCCACCGAGACTATTCTTCAAATGTTCGAAGAGGAAATAATCAGAGGGGGCCAGGTCTGGAGAATAGGAAGGTTGTTCAATAAGTTCGAACCTCAGTTGGGCCAGTTTTGCCGATGCTTGCCGGGACTTGTATGCAGGAGCATTGTCCTGGTGAAACAGGACAACCTTCTTCTGCAAAGCGGGCCGTTTTACGATGAGTTCTTGCTAAAGGCAGTCCAACAGTCTTGCATAATATTCTCCTGTGATCGTTTTACCGCTCTCAAGGTAGTCGACCAGCATTATTCTACGTTGGTCTTAAAAAACTGTAGCCATCACCTTTCCGGTCAATGCCGTTGTCCGCACCCTCTTCGGAGGTCCTTCATCAGGTGCACACCATTGGCAAGATGCTTCTTGGGTCTCGGGAGTGTAGTGATGGACCCAGCTTTCATCGACGGTCATGAATCTGCGCCAAAAATCCGACGGATTGTTCGACATCTTGGCCAAATTTCGCTGTGAAGCGAAAACAGGCGCGTTTTTTTGGCCTTGGTTGAGCAAATGCGGTAGCCATTTTTCTCTGAGCTCTTTCATCTTCAAGTTTTCGTATAGGATAAAATGCACACTACCTAAACTAATTCCTAATGCCTCCGCTATCTCCTTAATGTTCATTCGCTTATCTGTGCCAACGATGTTTCGCATTTTCTCTATGTTTTCCTCATCAGTTGCCGTTTTTTGGCCTCCTGGACGTAGTTCATTCTCGGTGCTCCTGCGACCTCTTTTTAACACATTAATCCAGTTGGAAACAGTGGCAAAACATGGCGCAGAGTCACCGTACGTCTCGTCCAACCCAATTTTTACTTGGGTCGCATTCCAACCTTTGAAATAAAAATGCTTGATAACCACTCGAAACTCTTTTTTCTTCATTTTTAAAAATCACGCCGATACGTTGCACGGGAAAAGCTATCAAACGAAATCGCAACGGCCAATCACCCTAATATTTTGAGTGCTAGCAGTCGAAAAGTTGCAGTTCCTGATAGCGGTGGAAGCGCGCCAAAATTCGAATTCTAAAAAGCTCATTCTAAGAACTTATTGAACTACCTGTATATATATATATATATATAT
>QVRM01002570.1:0-20000 GCA_003439945.1 Dermanyssus gallinae | reverse complement strand
AAAGGGGTACACTGACAAATTCAGGTGGAACATAAGACAACGGAAGAACGCGTTGAGACTGGGAAAATTGATCATGAAAAGAGGAAATCTGTATAGGCATACTGGCGAGATTTGCGTGCAATTTGCAATTGATATAACCGGTCTTGCAAAAGTTACACAGGACAGTTCAATACGTGATTGGCCAAGCCGCGAAAGACCACGGAGTGCTCGTTCGACTGAAAATATCGCCACAACATAAACCATATGAGAGAGTCTGGTATATTTTAGTTTCCTCGTTAAACCCTTAAATGTCCTTGGCCGGTTTGAACGAAATCGATGCGAGTGAGCTCTAATCCATCAAAATGGTGCCACGGTCACACGGCAAGCAAGACACGCGAGTTTTTGAGAATGAAGTGTCCCGAGCGGGTAATGTGTAATGGTGACATTCACTGGTCTTTAATATTTTGTGGTTTATAGTTGTTATATAAGTCCGTATATATATATATATATATATATATATATATATATATATATATATATATATTTATATAGTTGTTAGATATTTTTCTGTGGGGTTGTTTGAAAAGTAAAATGTACGCTAGTAATCCCATGGCCATCAGCGACTAAATACCAATATTGAACTGGTCGTGCATGAATAAAATTGAGCCTGATTTATGTGAAAAACTGCTAAAAAGGAGTGTTTTGTAAACAGCTTGTGAAAACGAATAAAATCACTGATTTAAGTATTTCAAATGTGTATTTGTTTTATGTTGCTTTACTGATTTTAGACCTGTATGTAATACCCAATATATATATATATATATATATATATATATATATATATATATTCTACCACTGTATATATATGGAAAACCGGGCTACGAAAATATTTATGTAAGTTGCCCTAAGTAAAAAAAGACCCTGCATACAATACTTTATTTTTAGGCTAGACAAACACTGAGAAGTCGTCTAGAATATGTTTGCTCTGACTAGGTGGCCTGTTGGATGATCGTAGTTTTTCTCTTTTGGCGTATTAGCGTACGAAGATTGATTGTGTAAATTACTTTCATTTACTGTGGGGTTTCCGTTTTGAAATTCTGATTGCTCAGGAGACTATGTATTTTTGTGCTATGCAAATTCAGGTTTATCTGCTAGCGTTTATCTGCTGCAACAGTTGATCCGCTGCTTGTGTTTTCAAATAAACCACCGACACTATCAATGTCACTTGTTCGCTAAAGATGCGAATACGCGTGGAGTAGAAACGGGCTCAGGGTCTCCGCGCTGCAGAAAACCTTCATCCCTCCATTGGCACTGCCGCCTCCAATCCAATCAATACCTATGTCCTCATCCGCCTGCCTCGCGGTACGAAATTCACCTGCCCACGAAACGTCGACTGAAATCGACCGTCGATATGTGTTGAATCTTTTCTGTCAATACATTGTTTATCGTTCTTCTTCTTCTTGGAAACGCACACCCCGTCGTGCCTTGTCAGGCTGGCTTTGTCAGTCCTCTCTATATTGTCCTTCAGAACCTCCGTTATCCGCCTGCAGTCCATCGCCTACAATTCGGCGCGAATAACCAATCCATTCAGAATGCTTGTTCGTCCTGCCTTTGTTACAGCCATGTCACCACAATGCCGTAATATTGCTATAAATTAACAATAGTATCATCATCATCATCAGCAGCAGCGTCGCCGTCGTCGTCATCAACAACAACAACAACAGTAGCAACAATGCAGCAACAACGACAGAAATACCTAAGGCCACATTCGGTCCTCTGTCTGAATGCCGTTGCAGTCCCACCGCGTACTCACGTAGGGAAGCCACAGGCCGCAGTGTCAGTGTCAAGGGCGAAAGAGCCCCGAAACAACAAGACCACGAAAGAAATGACAAAGGCAAAAACAACAGTAACAACAATAACAAGAACAGCAACAATGTCAACTACCATAGCGACAACATTGTCTGCCTAGCCAATACCTCAACCAGGCCACTCAAACCTAAAGATCGGACCAACACTTCGCAAAGTTAACTCGTTCGTGCAGTGATGTCAGCTGCCGTGACGTTGAGAACGAGTTCGGAAAAAGGCGACGCGCGGAAACAGGAGCCGTAACAACAGCAGCAACCGCATATGAGTGAAATGTATTTATCACGCGCTAGAGAGGGTGAATCGAGTTTTGAACGAACGTGAGTCATTTTCACCTCAGACACCTTAGGGGTTACTCCCACGCCTCAGTTGTAACGTCACAGAGAAGGACAATGGAAAACAACTTAAAGAACATATGCCTGTAACATGATCATATTATATCCCCAACAATTGCATACTAGATACTTTTTGGGGTTGAACAATCTTATTATACTCTTATAACAAGATATTTTACCTACCGAGGTCTGGGTTTTAGATGCCGAGGTTTGCGGCCCGAACCGGGACCTGGCAAAAGCGCGGCAGGACAAGATCACCAAATATGACGTCGAGTTCCTAAGAGCGGCGCTCCGCGACCCGCAAAAACCTCGCAGATTCGGATCCATCACTATCTCTATGAGTGGTGTATGGGACTCCGAATCTGCGAGGACGCTCTTGGGGCTCGGCGTCACGAAGAAGAATCTTATGGATCTTACCGTTTTAACGTTGCAAGGAACCTTGAGGATATACCGCTCGCACCGGGTTCATAAGAGCGGGGGCTACCATCAAGCAAGGACACGGACAGCTGATTCTTAAACTCACGTGATATTTTTTTACCACCATTTTTATTAAGGCGAGAACTGCCGAGTGTGCAAACGTATGGTAATTGATTAATATATCATCACAATATTTTCTATATATATATATATATACACATGACTAGAAAAAACTTCAAGAAAGTTAACAGGGGTGTTTTTGGGAGGGGGACTATATATATATTATTTCGTCCCTACTTGCGCTTCAAGCTGAACCATACTTGTTTTAAGAAAGAGAGACATTAGAAACACATCGGGTCCATGTGGGCCGAATAGTGACGAAGTCACGTTCCCGCCTTACGTGTGGGTCAAATATCTCCGTTGATATTTAAGTTTTTCTTATCCCCGTGGTTACTGCCGCTAGTGACTGGTGCTATGCTCCTGCTTTTATACGAAACGGAAGGTGCAGCATATCTTCGGGTCCTAAATTTAAAGGTGGGCTCGCACTATATATATATATATATATAGAGAGAGAGAGAGAGAGAGAGAGAGAGACATAACAACGACGGTATTGTTGTTGAGCGAAGCCTGTTTCCTGATCTTAAAATCTACTTTCCTTCTTTTTTGTCGCTCGAAACAGGCTTGCGCTCTACAAGTACCGATATATGAAAAAAAAACTACTCCTAAAGCAGAGACTGAGCGCCGCGACTATAATGGACGTATCATGTCGTGACAAGCCAAAAAAGAGGGCCTGCATCAGTAACTGCATCCACTCGTGCCCTGCTGGAGTCGGGCAAACTCGTTAAAAATTTGTCTTGTCTAGAAAGAAACTCTAGCAGTAATTGATGGATAGGTGAACGAATACGGTACAACGCTTACATCGTCGGCTTTGATTAGTGCGCAGGTAGGGCAAAAGGTGGTAGAGTCATAATAAGCACCACTAGGCAAAGTCAAAAAGCTGATCAAATGGATCACACCACCCGAACGGTGGCAGGAGAACAGAAAACAAGAAAAAGAAGAAACGTCATCAATGACAATATGCCGGAAACAAGCATATATATATATATATATATATATATATATATATATATATATATATACTTGCTCGATAATACGATAGCAACGACTGCTCCACGCGTAAAAAAGGCTTAGTCTCGAACTGAGCGCAATGTTTCTGTCTCCTCTTCGTTATCCTCTTTGCCACCGCCGTAACTCCCTTTTCTCCGCTGGGCCGACCTAACTTCGAACCTTGTTTTCCGTTCGGTCGACTAGCACCACCTCAACGTGAACCGACCTGATGCGGTAGATTGATGAGAACAGGAAAATTCCCTTAGGAAATCAGGCCACGACATTCGTCCTCTTTTTCTGTACGGCGCCACATGCAAGTTGTCAGCTCGCTGTTAATTTACCTTTGTATGATTCTTCTCCTCTGCATATATATATATATATATATATATATATATATATATATATTATATACATTTTTTTTAAATAATTTATTTATTTGAACTGTCTTTTTCTCAACCCTACAATGCAGTGAACTACAAAACGTTTGGATATGCGATCTCGACTTCCGTTCTATTCGCAGGTGTCTGATATCAGGCACATAACGAAGTGTAGTAGTTAAAACGTTTCTTGCCAGTCAGCCACAGTCAGTGACACTGTTCAGTGAAATAGCCAGCATCGCATTTCGAGCAATGGATACCACGTCAGAGAGAGAGAGAGAGCCGCATATCGTTTCTTTTTTTGAGCTCTACAGCTTGTCAACTGATACGCACCTATCGTGTGCAGTCAATCTACCAACGGTATCAACTGACGGACACCTTCGGTCGGAGGGCGCGTTTAGGCTGAGCTCTCATTAAGCAACTGCAAAGCTGGCAAATAGCGAAGACGGCGAGATCGGTTTGCGCAACAATCTTACTTAGTTGTGGAGAGTGTCAGTTACGAAGGCGATTCAATAATGGTTTGGAATGCAATAACCTTGGGCAGGAGAACTGAACCCGGGGAGGTTCCTCAAGTCCCCGGTTCTCACAGAAAAAGAGGGTTCTCTTTTTATTGCTGCGTGAACTCTTCCCACCCTTTAACTACATCTCTCACATTATATGAGATGTCAGCTGCAGCTGGTTTAAACAGCGGTACGTGATGAGATTCTGACACGTAGTGTCTTATACAAGCGCGGTCGGTGATAACTTCATCTTCGAGGTTATATATATATATGGAGCAAACCCTGCCATTGAAGTTAGGAACCAAGATATGCTGAACCTTCCGTTTCGTATAAAAACTGCAGCGTAGCGTTAAACGACGACAGTAACCACGGAGATCGCTAAAATTAAGTAAAGCTAAAGATTAAGTAAAGCAGGAAAATAACGTGACTTCGTCACTATTCGGCTCACTTGGACTAGCGGCAAGTCTGGCAATGAACCTTAAATTAGCATTAGAGTCTCCGGACTCAAGGTCCTTGTATTGACGGTCTAAAGGTGACAAAGAACAAGCACCGAGAAGGATTGTGTGTGCAAGTGGTGTAATGTTGTCACAGAGACAGTATGTCTCTCAACTACAATTGACTACTTGAAGCACTACAGGGGCGCTAAAGGGTACCGCTCAAATAGAAGTTGTCGGTTTCGTCATCTGCTTGCTATTGGTGTTTTATCGCACAGAATGATAATCGTAGTGCATGCATCCTATATAATTATATATAAGAATGCGTGCGGCACGATATCACTAGCCGTGTTCGACAAGACACCAATAGCGGGCAGATTTGACGACGACGAAAACGACTTATTTGATCACCATTGTATCTCATCCTGCAATGCAAGGCTACGATCGCAGGGTCTAATATGAGCGGGTACAGTCCGTATCGTTGCTCAATTTAGCAGATTCCGCCGATATCAGTATCAGTAACAGCAGCAATAATCGACGAAGGACGACCGTCGTTTCAAGTGGCGACAACAAGAACAATGACAGCAACAACAACAACACCCACAGCAATGATAGCAACAACAGCACCACCTACAACAATGACAGCAGCAACAACACCCACAACAAGAACAATAACGACACCCACAGTGAAGAACAAAAACAACACCCACAACAACATCAAAGAACAACAATAACAGCCACAACAACAACAACACCCACAACAAAAACAACAACAACGTCTACAACAGAAACAACAACACCCACAACAGCAGGTTCGCGCCGACAAAGCCGTCATGGGAGCCGACATCGAGGACGGGTCAGAACTTAACGCGCCAACAGCAAACGACCTGATCTATTGTTACCTATGACTAGCGATACTACTGCAGTCAGCCAGCCAGCCAGCTGATTGCATGTGTTGCTGTGTTAGCGAGCCACTTGCGAGCTCAGTGAGGTGAGCAAGAGAAACACCCCCGTGTCGAATTCGTCGTCGAGAGCACAGGTGCTCAATATGAGATGATGCCGTGTGACGACGACGACGACAGCAACTGAACAACGCTGGGCCCGGCTCGAGCCAACCAAGAGGATTTCTATAGGCCTACCGGTCTGCTTACATGCCTGTTTATTTGCCGGCAGAACGAAGCGACGAGGCGGCGAACGAACACGGCCCCATTACGTCATATACGTCGCCGGAGATTGTGACGGCATAACGGTCAAGCCAGATCGATGATATATGAGGTCCGACGGCTACGGAAGCAACGCAGCGACAGCAGCAGCAGCAGCAACCTCCCAGTCGGAGGTAGACTCTGTATAGATCTCCTACATAGGAGTGAACTGAGTCGACGTGCAGCTAGGAAGATAAAGTGAATTCCATTGTTTTATATATATATATATATATATATATATATATATATATATATATATATATATATATATATATGTATATATATCCGGCCTGCATTCGGCAGGTTATGCGTTCGAAATGAATAGGGGCAAATACGACAAATAAGCTTCGGCGATCAGCAGCGGAAACTCTGATCAGAACCAAATCGAGGCAGTATTTACAGTTTCGTCACGACTTGTGCTGTCTATTGTCGTGTGATCAGAGACTATCTCGTTGTTGCACAACAAGTGAGATGGAAACCTTGTAATCTATCACAATGCCAATTGTAATAGTCCATTCCTCCGTGACCAACATCTGAGCTACCCGTTCAGTTTCCTTTCTACTGAAACTAAGCAGTCTTAGTAACGAAATGTTGTTCTATGTTTTTTTGCGCACGCGTTTTTAACGCACAACTTAAACAATATACGGTCGTTGGCCGTAGAACTGGTGCTGAAGAACAGCACTAATAGATATAGTACCCACACACACATACACACTATATATATATATATATATATATATATATATATTATAATCATTATTAGTTAATAATAATAGTAAAAGTTAACTTTAGGGTTTAGAACTTTAGAACCTAGATATATATGATCAGAATTGGTACCATCAACAAAGATTGTCATCCATAGAATGCTCCCAACCTATAAGCGGATATGACTAGCAGAGTGAGTTTATTGGTCGAATGTTGCCGCGTAAAAGTATGCTCAATATGAGCTTATATAATACGCTTATGCGTTTCATTGTCTCTAGGCCAGTTTGTATGATCAGTGAGAAAAATATCACAGCGTTGAGTCTTTTTGCATGTCGTCGAACAAAATCGATTGTTGTGCTTAGGACTCACAGACACTCACATCCGCTCTCTCTCTCTCTCTCTTACAATATGAGGACAGATTGACATAAATTAACACAATGGAGGGTCGGCTTTAATGCATCCCGTTTATAACGCGTGCTTTTTAGGAAAAACGGCTAGGTCAAGAGCCTTTGGACAAATAACAGAAGAAGAAGTAGAACTGAAGTTAACTAGTCGTAAGGCGCAACAGCAGACTAGGATGGCTTCGGATGGCCTTAACGCGTCAATCGACGTATCGGTTGGTTCGACTGTATCGGACATAACGATTGGCTTGTCTTGTATTGGGAGCGGTGTAGGGGCGAAGGCACGCGATCAGTCACGATTCTTGTATAGAACTAGAGTAGCCGAAAATGTTGCAAACGTAAGAAAATGCAGATCCTCAACTTTGTAATCGTATTAATAGCAGTGGTCGTAGTAGTTCTAAATTAGTACTTTCCCGTTAAGCACAACCCCCCAGATGCATTCACTTGAATAGACCGACAAATTTAATCCAACCAATATATATATATATATATATATATATATATATATATATATATGTGCGTGTGTGTTTAGCAATAAGCTAGCGTGTTCATTAGGAAAGTTCTTAACTATTGTGCGCCTGTCGAATGCTCTGCGAGTTCAACCTAGATAGATCGATAACCTTTTCTCGAACAGCTCGCCGAACGATATTGTTGATGTGGTTGTGGTTGTTGTTGATATGGTTGTGGTTGTTGTTGTTGAAATTGATGCCGTTGTTGTTATTGTTGTTGGTGTTGTCGTTGTTGCTGATGCTGCTGTGGAAGTGAATTGGATTGCAACTGGTCCAAAGTTCGGCTTCGATGGACACTTCGCATAATAGAAGAAGAGGAACTTCTAATCGTCGGCTGCCGACGTGTAGCGCTTTTCAGTCTAACGTGTGGCCGGGTGCGACAAACGACACGGGCAATAAGGCGAATAAGTAACGACAAACACGTTCGCAATCTCACAGCGTCATTTATAGGGAAGGCCTAAGCCCAAATGGACGTCCTTAGGCTAATCCACAACGTCCGCGCCCCCGCCTCCTTTACCACGCCCCCCTCGGGCTCCTTGTCGTCGTCGTTGTCGGTTCCGTTCGTGCTGCACCTCCTCTTTGGAGGGCATGATAATCAGCGTCCTCGTCTTGTGGACTGGCCGCCATGGCGGCCTGATTCACCCTAATTAGAACGGCGTAGCAGCCTGAATCAATGCAGGCAAGCTGAACGGACGGCGGACATCCTTTAGAGTGAAGCTGCCGCTCGACAGAGGAACCTCGGGACTCTGAAAAGGCAGACAATCTTTTCTTTGCCCTTCGCCTTTCGCCCGGGAAGGCCGGAAGCTTTCTCGGGCACTGGCTCCAGTGGTCCTTCTGGAGGTCCTCGATGTGATGAAGCTGTGTGGCATATCAGCACTGTCGCGGCTGCTGTTGTTGATGCTGTTCTAATGATGCAATGCGTCAACGTCCGATTGTACCAACCAGTCCAACCGACTCATAACCGATAAGTTAACCGTAGTTGTACGAAGGAACCATGGTGAGGAGGTGCATCTAAACGCCGGTTAAAGGCTAAATGCTGCTAAATTTAAGCTGAACCCATCCTAAGAGGCATCTAGTGTACTCTACTTAAAAAGAGACGACGGTTGTGTCTAGTGTCTGCCGAGTGACGTCTCTCATCTGAACATGTTGGTATCGGGTTGTCCGCTTTCATGTTTCGGTGGCTGTTGTTTCTGTGGTTGTAATCGTATTACAACAACAACAACAACAACAACAACTTGTCGTCGTCGTTGTTTTCATGGATCATGTTCATGTTACCAATACCAGCGCTGCTGCTGTTGCTGCTACTGCAATTGGGTTATAATCGTTGTCGTTGTTCAAATAGAGGCCGGTATACGACCGGCTACTTGTACACGCAGCACCGCCTTCAACAAACAAAGTCATTCGCGTGAATTTACGAAGAAGGCGACGTCGTCGACAACGAAGACTACGCCGGCGCCGCCGCCGACGACGAGAGGAAGCCGCTTTTAGCGTAAATTTGACACGCAACAATAGACGTGACTGCCAATATATCAATATCACTTCGAGCGTCGGCTCTGCCACCACCACCACGACCACGACTCACTTATTATACGTACTACTTAGCGAGAGAGCTTGTCTGGCCATTGAGCGAACACCAAAGCAACGGAACAATTTCCCTGATCACGATCTCATACAGCAGCGTCTCTGCCACCACTGCTAGCCGGCGCTATTTGTGCCCTGAGGCACGCATGAGACAGGCGCATTCATGCCCTCTACAATAGCGACCGAACGACCGACCGAACAATCGACTGCGAACAGGGCAGCGCTCGGTCAGGCGAAACGGCGACGATTCACAGCTTATTCACAGCGTTAAGTGTGCAACCGTGTAAGTTGCTTCCCGTAAACGTCTTGTTCGAAGACTACCTGCGTAGTCTTCGAGCTAGCCGACTCTCCTTTACCCCTACCTGGTCACACTCACTCGCATTTGTACTATATATATATATATATATATATATATAAAGACAGGTGCCGCCAAGATATCGCCAGAGGACGATCAGCTTGGAAATGTGACGTTGTCGAACGAAGGCTGTGCGAAGGGCTTATGAGAGGGAGAGACATTGAGGGCGAGAGGTCCAGCCAACAAACAAAGGCGTTTCTGTTCGTCGACGTTTGCAGGTTAGGGGGTTTGTCGGACATCGGACTCAGAAAAGTTCATAGGTAGGCTATTTGTGTTTGTCGTGGCGAGTGTCGCTAGCGCTAACCGGGGCCGAAATCGTCACCACAGAGTTAAGCACGAAATCGAAGCGGGTTGTCGTCGATTGCTTCCCGGCCTTCCAGAGTCTTGGAGACGGCCTTAAACATTGCTCTGATCGAAGAGAGAGTCTGCCCAAGAGGACACTCTGCGGTTCAGAGTTGTTGTTGTTGGCGTTGCTCGAGCCTTTATACTGAAGATGGTTATCTAATTTTGATTTTCACAGCATAATCAACCCAAATCCGCAGACAATCTTGAGCGGAACGATCGCTTCAAAACACCTAAATGAGCCAAGTTCGCTGCGAGGAACGATGTTTCGGTCGCTGCTGTCTTAAGGGTAGAGTGTGGGGGTAACACAGAGACAAGCGAACAGGACGGCCAATCGACTGACAGACGCTCGATAGGCGCACGCCCAGACGCGAACAAGTTGGTTCAACAAACTTTCTATAAACATCTCAATAACAACAACAACAACCACATCATCGGCAGCAGCAGCAGCAGTAACAATATCGCCTGTAGCTGCAACAGCCAAAAAAAACAACAACAACAACTACTACACTGACAACAACTACTACTACAACTACACCGACAGCAACAATCGCTGCACAATGAGAGCAACGGTAGCTGACACCAACGGACGCCGTGGCGTTAATGACTGACGTAACCGGCAGAAGCAGAAAAATCTAGGCAGGCTCTAGCCAAGTGAGCGTCAACAGAGAGCAGCTACGCTAGCAGGAGACCATTGGCGACCGACTGTAATGATGAAACAACAATAACAACAACAACGACAAAAACTACGACAAGGATTACGGCGACAGATACGTACGTACAATATGCTTAAACGCAAAACGAAAATATACAGATAGTAGTTATAGGCGCCCACACATAGGAACAACATCGGCAGCAACAACAACAACAACAACAACGACAACAACAACAACAACAATAGGCTGACCATACTTAATGAAAAAGAACCTTGTGATTGGTTTTACAGCATGCTACGCATTCTAGCTTGCACTCATGCTAGATGAAAGTGCCATTCGAAGAGCATGGGTGGATACATGGGGGAGCAAAGGTGGAGAGCAAAAGAAAATGTAGAGGCTTATTTAGACAGACGGGTCGGGAAGAGGCCACGGTTGCAGCGTCAGTAGTGCAGCAACCGAAGAAACGTCTGACGGAAATACAAAGCAAAAAGCAAGCAACAACAACAGCAAAACTTGAATTGATGAAGCAAAATAGGGACCAAAGACAAACTGCGTCGCCAGCGTGGTGGCTCGATGATGAGGCGACGCTGCTCATTGCATTGATGGTCGGCTGGCTGGCTGGCTACCGATGAGTCAACGCGGGTGAACGCCCATATTGTTTCTAAAGCCGTCCAGCGGTGTTGTTCTCGTTCTCGTAGTCCTCATTGTTGTTGTTGTTGTTGTTTTTGTCGTCGTTATGGGCGAGTCGTCGACACCACCTCACGATGTGGTTTTGTTGTTAATGCTGCTGTTGTGGTTGTCGTCAATGTTTTGTTGTTGCTCCTGTTGTTGCCGTCGTTGTTGTTGTTTTGTTGCTGTTGTTGTCGCCGCCGCTGCCGCCCCTTAATCTGCTCGAGTTTTCACATGATCTCTTCGTTTTTGGGCATGCACTGCACGACGAAAAGCAAACGAGACGGAATGATTATGACTGAAAGTAGTCGAGGTGGCGGCGCAACCACAACAACAACAAAAACATGAGCAGCGTGAACAATACCAACAACAACAGCAGCAACAGCAGCCGCAACAACAAGAACAACAATAATAACAATAACAACAACAACAACAGTAACCGCATGAGCGGTTGCAAGAGCAGCCGAAGCGACAACACCAATAAGAGTAGCACTCACACCAATCGTAACAAAGCATTGGCGTCAAAACGCAGTCAACGAAAACCTCGACCACAAAGAATAAAGCCATAATACGGACTTTGTCCTTTTGATATTATTTGTTCCGCCTATATATATATATATATATATATGTGTATAAACGTTTCCACTTGAATTGTACGACGCTGATGGCCCACTGAATCTAGAGAAGTAGCGGTTAGATTTGAACGACATGTGTTGTTGTTCTAGCTATGATTGTTCTATTCTGTTGTTGTTGATGTTGATGTTATTTCTGCTGTTGCCGCTGCTTTCATTGTAGTTACTGTGGTGAACAGTCATGAGCAGCTGTGTAACGATATGACCATTTATAGAGAGAAAAAAGCTGCCCAATTGTGGAATGTGCTGGTTCGCCAGTAACAAGGAACATTTAAAAAAAAATAAAACAAAACATAAAATTCCAAACAGATGCTTGAACGTCACGATTTGGACGCATCGGCATGAACATTATTATTATTATAACGTTACTGTTGAACTGTGAAAAGCAACAATATTCATAACAACAACAGAAGCTAAGTCAAGCCCAATGGCAAAACTATTGGCGGAAAAACATAACACCATGATATATAACAACAACAT
Source organism: Dermanyssus gallinae (assembly GCA_003439945.1). Classification (NCBI taxonomy): domain Eukaryota; kingdom Metazoa; phylum Arthropoda; class Arachnida; order Mesostigmata; family Dermanyssidae; genus Dermanyssus; species Dermanyssus gallinae. The sequence goes on along the minus strand of QVRM01002570.1, from coordinate 7,456 downwards.
TACAACAACAGCAGCAGCAGCAGCAATAGCAGTAACGCCAACCGGTAAATGCAAAAAACACAAAGCAACGTTGAGATCAACGCCACACAATTATGGTAAATGAGATAAGAGGAGAGCAACCATGACAGCATGAGTTACCAACAAAGGATGCGTGAACATCAGCAACGGAAAAAACAGCAGCATCTCTACTTCCATAGCAGCAGCAGCAACAGCTGCAGCAGCAGAATGAACACACAAACAGATAGACCGCCCGGTAAACAAGTAAGTGGACAGTGGCAATGCAAGCTGCGCGTACCCGCGAGCTCATCACGTTATCATCGCCATCTTCTAACCATCACTGGCATCGCATAATCGGATGATTCAATGATTCATTTACGCATTGACTTGCTTCATCGTGAGGTCCGTCCGACAGTAACAGGGATCGCGTACAATATATTTGCCAAGAGTAATAGCAACAAGTACAACAACAACAACAATAACAACAATACGTGCAACAATAACAACAGCAACAGCAAGACGTGCAGCAACAACAACGATAGCGACTGCTGTATCTCCTTGTCCATTCACATTCACAAACGTTAGCACCAACAACCACAACAAGATCAACTACAGATCTGCCATCAACATTTTCAGATCTATTTTATGCGCAATTTTCCCCTGTTTGTTCCATCGATGTTCCTCTCCTCGACAGCCCACCGCCTTCTCAGTCGGTGAGGTCATTTGCTTTTCTTTTCATCTATTTGTCCTCTTTCTCTATCTAACAGTCTCGCTCTCTCTCTCGCGCGCGCGCGCGCTCTCTATTGCTTCCCGTATATATGCTTTTTTGCCAATCCACCATATTCCTTTTGTCTCCCCATATCTCTCATTTAGTCTAGTCATCTCGTTTTGCCATATTAAGACTATGACTATTTCGCATTATTGATCGCATTCATTGGTACCAAAAAGAAACCACCATCGAAAACTGGGTCGGTCGGTCATTGCTGGCATTGCAGCGGTTCCAGCGGGTATCCAGCGAAAGCTGCGGTGACAGTAGATTGGTTGAGATCAGCGTGTATATATATATATATATATATATATATATATATATATATATATATATACGTACAAGTATATCAAGCTTTTGTTAACCATGATGGCTTCGCACATTGGTTACATCTTAACATACGTATTTGTGTGTGTATGTGTGGCAGCCTTGCTGTCAGGCTAAAACCCACGATATGAATAATAACAACAACATCGCTGAATCCAAAACGAACACAATTGCGTGCCAGTGTACTATCGCTTTCCCGATAGACTCGAGCATTAGCCGCACGAGCATCACACCTGTGCCAAGGCGCCAAGCGAAAAGCAATAACTGTAGCAACAAATGTCTTCTACATATATGACTAATGTATAAATCAATCGTAGTTGCAATAACAATACAAAGATTAACAATCACTCAATCATGTGACAACGCTACCAACCATACGGCAGAATGGAAATAGCAAAGCCTTATTATAAGGAGAGTGGCCCCAATCGATGAACGAAGGGAAACGAGCACACGATCAGATCATACACAAACGCTAAATGAGCTTTCGCCATAAAGCGTTCTGGTTTAATCGAGGTAGCATTTTAGTAGCACGCTTAGTAGAAGCAGAATTAGTAGTAGCTGCTATTATTGTGGTAGTTGTTCTTGTTGTAGTAGCGCCGAATAGGCCCACGCGCACTAAAGAATATTACGTTCGTTTGGAATCGGGCCGCAATGAAAAATGATGCGTGAAGCTTGACCACAACACATCAAAACCGCCAAAATTACCGATACTAATAATAATAAAAATGCTTGCTTATTAATGCTGGACAATTAACTGCGTCAAGCAGTGATTGCATTGACGGCTATCGGCCCACCCACTGTCGTACGCTCAGACAAAAAGCTTGAGCATTTCGGACGGCTCCTTGCGTTTTCTGTGGCCGCTGCTTCGAAATGTTGGAACATCTTTTAAATGTACGACACGCTAGATCTGTCGGAGTTCCTTTCGCAGCCACCAGATGCCGACTCACCTACTGATAACTGTAGCGTACATGGGGTGAACCTTGCCTATACCCCCGGGAAATGTTCGTAACAGGCTTGTTTACAGACTTCTGTCGCTAACACAATTATGTTTACCTAGCAAAGGCTGTAAAACACGACGAATGAATTCGAACCAAACTAAAACAAATCCGATTGTGTTTAAGTTGAGCGCGTAATCGTATGCGTAGCGTCAATGATGAAACAAAATTGTGCTAGCACAGCATTAAATCATAAAGGATGCAAGAGGGATTGGCGAATATGTATATATATATATATATATATATATATATGAATACGGTTATCATGAATATAGAAGGTCCTTCAGGCTCCTCATTTCCTTGAAATTTTTCTTGTCATCCTTGCGAGGAAAAGACGCAACGCATTCTGGCACGACGCTGGCAGCGACATTGCACGATACGATGGGGACATCTTACGATACGGCGAGGATCCGCACAATATTATAATGCACATAGAGCAGCAGTAAAACCACCACCACCACCACAGACCTCCCCCACTGTAGGCGGCAAAGCGCGACTTGTTCAACTATAACTGTGGTTGTGTCGACAATAGAGTAATGGTAGCAGTAACAGACCCGGAAGTGAGCGCAACGCGCCCCCGGAAATCGAGTCAAGTGCGCATGACGACGACGATGTCGAAGCGTCAAACGAATAGGCGTCATGCATGGCCACCGAGGAAATGGAGCTGGGAAGGAGATGGAGCTGGGAGAGGAGATGGAGCTGGGGAGGAGATGGAGCTGGGGAGGAGATGGAGCTGGGGGAGGAGATGGAGCTTAGGCAGGAGATGAAGCTAGGGGGCGAAGATGGAGCTGAGGAAAGAGATGGAGTTGAGGAAAAGAGAGCTGCGACACGGTCTGCAGTTTGCATGAACGGTCATTTCGGCAGGACCAGCATCGTTGTGATGATGATCCTGCAGGGGGACAAACTAACCGGGACCGGTTAACGGTTCAATAATGAACAACGAAACTGCGCACGCCTTGCACGCCGTCCAGTTCGCACCAGCAACCGCCGTCGCATTGTTATTTTGCCTCGTTTTTCTAATGCGGTGCTGCAGCAGGAAAAAGTGAATTTTGTCTGTCTTAAAAGTAGGTCTCCTTTCGGCTGGTGTGCAGCAAACGGATGAAGTAACGACAGAAAGGAAGTGCGAGGAAAAACGAGAGCTGCAATGCGATTCATTGGTTGAAGATTGAGAGCGTAGTGGCAGCATTAGTAGTTAGTGCTGCCGAGTTGAATATTGTATGTAAAAGCGGCAAACGGGGGCTGCACAAACCGGAAGCGCCGCCCTGCGACATTGATTGGAACATCTAGATGGTTAGATGGCCCGTCGCGCACCGGATATGCAGAGGTCAGGGATTAGGGTCTGGGAAGTCAAGGACAGTCGGTCAACCAACCATACGTTTTGTATTGATTGATAAATATGTTACAATCATTTCTTAAGGAAACCGCTTGCGCTTTACTGCGATGCAATCAACCATACCCGAAACGGAAGTCGTACTACTAGTATTTAGTAAGTAATAGTAGTAGTAGTAGTTTATTTTGTTACGCTTCCTATGAGAAGTGTCGCGATCTACAGCGGCTTCGAGGACGACATGAGGTCGTCGCGTTCTTTCTTCATTTCTATTACATCGAAATACTGCACCTTGTTGGGTGCAGAATTTCGATGAAACAGAAAATTAATGATCATTCGCAGTATTGCAATATGCAACAATCGAAGCATGGTTGGTAGAACATAACGTGGGTGAATGAACAACTCGATTGGAAACTATAGTAGTTATAATCAGTAGTAACCTGTGCGAATGTTTATTGTGTTATCTTTGTGTTACTTGTGTTAATATCTACATGTACCCTGTACATTCTGTGCACGCTATGCACACCATACCCTAACTGTGCAATAAAGGGTTTAATTTTTTGTGAGGTTATATATTGTATGATATTTACTTGTTTTCTATCTAGTTGATATATACATATATATCGCATCTGGACGACATATGTATTTGCTAACAAAATGCACACATTTACAAAGCGGTAAACTACAAGCATGATGGTAGTAATATATAGTCATCGTCAGGGTAGATCAGACCTACGTGGGCGGAAATAGCTTTGCACTGTCGTGCATAAGCGCATGGACCCACATGTGTCTGCTAGTGCTCTGCAAGGCCATTAGCTGATGCGATCTACAGTAGTCCAATATTGTTTGTGTAGCGTTCGATGCACGCGTGAATCTACCCACGTCCAGGCCAATATCTAACGCGACTATATGTGTCACGACATCAATCGATTTGACCGATTAAAATCATACGCATTATATCTATATACAGGCGCGTAGTTCTTCGCTTAAACGACGTTCAGCGAATTGACTGGTACTAGACTACGACAATTGAGTGAATAACGGGTACACTTCCGTGGTGGCACCGTCGAATCCAGAAACAGGTTGCAAATTGGGACAATTCTAAAAACCTAATAAAGCCCCGTAGGTGAAGTTATACCATATATATATATATATATATATATATATTGGGGTGCAGCAAACGTTACAAAGTGCAAAGTTACATTACAAAAAAATATATCTATATATATATTTTTTATACTTAAGTGAGCCACATACGCGAGACTAGTTACGATCAAAAAGGTTTTGACTGGCGACACAATGCATGCACATATAATAAATGTCTATCTATCTATCGACATTTGACAAATAAGGATAGAATCTGACAGCAAGTGATTGAGCAGGACAATAGCTAATCTGTCAGGTCGTCGTCAACCAAACGCCGAGAACGGTAACCGCGATAGCGAATGATGACCACGAAGACACCATTGCGCAAATCGTGACGAAACAGCTGTCGGCTGATTTTTGCCACTATGTCATTGTTTGTACGTTGTACAAAATCTCACTTTAACGGCGTACTGTTACACAGCGCTGCAACCGCCGTCTGTCCGTCTTTCACAGACCACTGAAGTTGATGTACCCTCGTACAAGGTCGCACAGATTGGATTTCTGCCACCTGTTTCAGGAGCCACTTGGGTTCGAATTCAATTTGCCTAGCTCGTTCGCACTGCTCGTTCAGATGTCAAATCGAATAACTTGCCTAGCTCAGGTACTGCTACCGCTCAGGATGCGTGAATGAGCGCATGCGACTCTCAGGCCATGACCAGCCGTGAGTCCGCTGATGTCCCGACACGACCATTCAATCAATAGATGCTGGCCATTTGACCCTTGTGTGGTCCAGGACTTTGAACGAATTGCGAGGTCCCAGCACTCATTAGCTGCGCGCGACAGGGATGAGAAAATTAGCTTAAAATATGCATATGCGCACAAATACATATTTCAAGATCAAGTATTACCGCCGATAAGTTATTGCTCCAGTTTGCGCTGCTAAGGCGGATTCGGCTTTGAACCGTTCTGACAACCAGTTGTTAATCTACACGGTAGAATAGCGCATATATATATATATATATATATATTCAAAATCGTACTAACATATATAGCGAAAAAATAGTGGCGAGATGCCGCGCACTTTCCGCTTCTATAAGGAACGACCCAATGACATAAGCCTATGCATGTATTTACGTATGTCACTCTGCATGACAGTGTGTCTTTGGTTGTATGGAACCGTTCGTTGTCAACACGTAATAGCAGCCTGCTCCTCGAAAATGACACCGATAAAAAAATAGCTCAATGATGACGGAACGATTCTTTCTATCATAGACAGACAACATCAGCGTCAACGAGGCTATAATATAAAAACGAGAAAGTCACTTGCCAGCGTAAATAAAAACAAACAAACCCCACCTTAAACACCTCATATTGCGCAATAATGACAATAACTAGTATTCAAAATACCACCTGTAGTAATAATTGCAGTTGTTGTTAATATTGTAATTGTGGTCGTTGTTGTTGTTGTTGTGGTTGTTGCCGTCGTTGCTGTTGTAGTCGGAGCGATCGTAAAAATCGAGATGCTGCTATAAATGTACATATATACGCATATTACTACTTACTGATTGACATTAATAATCGAGGCACACCACAGTCGTCAATAGGTTCAACTCAATGAGGAGAAAGTGCAAACTCTAGATACCAGCGATACTCAAAGACTCAACTTGAGCAAAGAGACCCTGTCGGGCGAGTCGTTTTCACGCACCTTTTCACAGGATTTTGAATGCTTCATACACACACACACGCGCAAACGCCGACCAATACGCCTTTGATCTGAAGTGGACACTCGATTAGCTGTAGTTCTCGGCTGAATGACGTCCTCGACGATCACGGCCTGCATGACGGCCTTTCTACAATGCTGTAGCCTTTTCCGTGCCCATCTCTCCCATCAAAGTCGGCGGGAAGTAATTGCCGACTCGCTGTGCTGTTGTTGTTGATGACTCTCTGTAGTCGTCGGCGCCAGAGGTTGGCAACCTCGGCTCTGATTACCCTCGACGTCACTACTCCGTGAGGTACGTGTGTCGTACGGTACTCCACACGACTCACTCGATATTGGTGTTAGAGAACGAAGAGAAGAGGCAAACATTGGAGAGGCCGAAGAAGACAGCCGACTTTCGTCTACTGCAGTGGAAATAACGGCGCACAATGCAATCAATCAGAGAGATCGTGGAGATTGTGCAACACGAGCGCGCTCGTAGTAGGACCGTACACGACATACTGTACAATAAGTAGTTCACAGATGTGCGTAATTAATGGTCATATCTGTACATCGTATCAAACGAGGAGGAAACCGGCCGCGATACTGGAACTACGACGACATCGATAGGATCTTCAACGTGTACTACAAAATTAGCTCACATATGCGACGCCACCAAAAACATTTGCCAGACACAGAGGTCAAGAATGCATCTCGTCTCACTCAGAATGCACTTATAAATATATATATATATATATATATATATATATAGAAGCAATGTGATCTAAGTGCTATAATACTACGTATTTGGTTTCGCCGCAGTGATTTTCCTCATGTCATCGAAACCTGTCGACGCACACAGCAAATTGATCTTAAAAACCCGCTAAACACAAGCTGACGGCCTGGACACTCTAGATTGGGGTTGCATACTCGATCGAACGGTCACTGCTAGCGGCCGCATGTTATTGTTATGTTGTGAGGTAATCTGGCACAAGTCGTTCTGTCGCAATTTTTAACGGCGCCGGAACGGACGGAGCCAATGCCACCAGCGCAAGAAATCTACTTGTTTCTTAACAAAATACCTGTCTGTGGTGTTACAGCTACCGCTGGACTAGTGGTTTGTTTTTTTAAGCAAAAATGACTTAAAGATCTTCGAACGCAGCACAATCGCCGTCACAAGATCAACATGCGGTCACGAAGTCATTATCATCGTCACCCGCATGATGTGAATCAAAATCATGATTATCATAGATTCACCACAA
>QVRM01002569.1:0-60754 GCA_003439945.1 Dermanyssus gallinae | reverse complement strand
TATTATTATTATTATTATTATTATTATTATTATATTATTATTATTATTATTATTATTATTATTATTATTATTATTATTATTATTATTATTATTATTATATGACGTTACTGAATCGCGATGGAAAACACTTGCAAGTCTCCTAGACGAGTGTAACCGTAATAGTAAACAGTACGATACAACACTCGATACAGATCACGATAGGGGAAAGATGGCAGAGCGCAAATTGGCTGAAGGCGATGTGCGTTCCGCCGAACGGATCTTGCTTTCGACCGACTCTTTTGCACCATTCAACGATCACACGGAGCAGGAATTAAATAGGAAGCACCCCCTTCCATTATCAGATGCAAGCGAACACTTAGGATCCCTCCAGGCACCAATAACAACAGGAAGACACACTATACTTCATAAATTGGTTTCTGACGCCGTCCGATCTTTCGCCGAAGCATCTGGATCTGGATTAGATGGGCTGCGCCCTCGACATCTCCGGGACATGCTAGACAACTCAGTACCCTCATCCGGGAGACTTCTAGAAGAAGTCTGCTCCCTGGTAGCCTCGGCACTGAACAGCAGCCTGCCTTCTCTATGCCTGACAATATTTTACGGGGCAGACCTTACGGCCCTAAAAAAGAAGGACGGCTCAATCAGACCCATAGCATGTGGCCTCACGATCCGAAGGCTTGTGGCAAAAGTGGCTATCGCCATCAGTAAAACTTCTATAATAAAAGCTTTAGGACCGAGGCAAGTAGAGGTTTCTATAAAAGGAGACGCGGAGGCAGCCGTCCACGCTGTACGAACATATATCGAAACAGACGGTCCTGTGCGGGTTCTAGTCAAGCTAGACTTTAGCAACGCTTGTAACACAAAACTACGCGACGCAATATTAGAAGAAGTAAGACTTCACGTACCAGAACTCCTGCCGCTAGTATGGCAAAGCTACAGGGATCCATCACTTCTATTCTGGTGTGACAAGGAACCACTTAAATCGACAAATGGAGTGCAACAAGGAGATCCACTGGGCCCCGCCCTGTTTAGCCTAGGAATCTCCAGTTTGGTGGCACAAATGAGAAGCCCGCTAAACATCTGGTACATGGATGATGGTACCGGAGAGCCGGCAGAAGTAGTGGCCGCTGACTTACTTAAGGTTTTGCAGTTTGCGAATGAAGGGGGGACAGTTCTCAATCTTTCCAAATGCGAAGTAATAACGGTTGGGGCGGACACTAAAGAACGAGACGAGGCATTCAAAACAATTGCTGACGTTTTACCAGGCTGCAGGCGAGTTAACCCGGTCGAGTTAGAGGTTCTTGGGGCTCCGCTTAGTCCACAAAGTATTTTCAAGACCTTAAGAGATAAACGCCGCGCGTTGCTACAGACGCGACCTCGTCTGTTGGCTATGCACTCACAAGCGGCACTATGCCTTTGGAGATATAGTTTAGGTTCCCCTAAATTCAACTAAACACTACGCACTTCACCGACAAGCCAATGTCCCGACGCCCTGCAATCGTATGACGACTCTACGAAGGACATATTGAGCGAAGTTTTCAGCATTGACTTCACGGACAGTACGTGGCGAAGAGCAAGTCTGCCCCATTAGAGAAGGTGGACTGGGTATTTGATCAGCAACCGAATTGGCCCTCATATGTTACGCAGCCTCATTATTAGAATTCGGCCAGCTGGCTGAGACGCTAGTTGACCCGAGTGCTCACCACCGGTTGTACATAGCTAAGCAGAAGGCAGAGTCACTGGTCAAACTGAGATTGGATTCAGGCTCTTGGGAAAAACATACAACGCAGAGAGTGCTCGACAACTACAGATGCAAAGTCATAACCCGTGAGATCATCAAAAGCCTTGAGTCTCCCACAGAGAAGGCAGTCTTCTTGGCCGCACGAGACACCTTCAGCGGCGGATTTCTCAGGGCTCTTCCGTCACCGCAGCTCGGCACCATGCTGGACAACATCTCATTCCGCATGGTGTCGGCTCTAAGAATCGGCGGGCAAATATGCGAACCACATATTTGTAAGGCCTGTGGAAAACCAGTGGAGAAGGATGGCCTCCACCCATTGAGCTGCATCAAGAGCCAAGGTCGGGCCCCTAGGCACACCGAAATAAACGCAGTCATTCAAAGAGCTCTCTGGAGAGCGGGAATACCTAGCATGCTGGAACCCAGACTAGGACTTCAAGACGATAAAAGGCCCGACGGTGTGACCATCCCGCCGTGGGAAAAAGGCAAATGCCTGGTTTGGGATGCGACAGTATCCGGCACGGCCGCACCGTCTTATTTATGCCACAGCGCGACGGAGGCGGGATGGGTTGCCGAACATGCAGAAAAAGAAAAGTGGCTAGATACAATTTTGTGCCGATTGCAATGGAAACATTGGGCCCGGTCAGCAGAAGTACAAGGAAATTTATAAAATAATTAGGTGACCGAATACGAGCAAACACCGGGGATATACGCGAAGACGAATTTCTGAGGCAGCTGCTTTCACTGGCAGTTTGCAGAGGAAATGAATCGTCGATATTAGGTGCGATGGGCTGAGAATAGCTAGATGGTAACCATGAAATAACGAGGATACACATTCACACCTCACAATTGTATTGTCCTAACACATAATAATAATAATAATAATAATAATAATAATAATAATAATAATATTATATTATTTTTTTTTTAGAAATATTAATTCAATAAGAACCTTATTTTATTTGCTTAAATATTAGAGAAAACAAGTGTCTCTTTATGAACGTGTACACCGGTTAAAATAAGTGAAAATGTCACATATCCTCCAGGTTCGGGCGTGTCCAGTCTAGCAGAGTTCCGCGCACAGAGGCGGCGTTACCCCGCTGAATGTCCAGCGATAGTCTATGGTGCAGGTACTCGACAGCTCTAGTGTCCCCTGTCGAACGGTTGAGCGCCTTGCCGACACGTTAAATGATTTTGTGCGTCTTCGGGCCGGGTCCCCCCAGTGTCTCAAATGCCAGCGGGCGAAAATCGTGGGGGTAGGTAATACTGGCATACTTTCTGCACTTATTCGCCTCCGCCAACATAGATGCGTGACCAGCATGTTCCGCTCCCGCGCTGACCATTGAAGGGGCTAATGATAATAATAATTATTATTATTTGGTACCGAACTTCTTTATCTTATTGGGCCTTGTGCCGTCACCGGCTTTTATCCAATCTATATGATGTGTGTGGGTTGACTGGTACCGGCAACTTCCATCTGCTCTCCGCTGCTTTGGTTTCTCCAGTCCGCCACACGACCTCAGTCACTGACGTTGACTGCCACATTGCTCTAGTAGAGATTGTTCCTCTCAGGCGCTACATTCGCGGTCGGAATCAGCGTCGATCCACCCTTAGATCTCTACTCCAATTACCTTCGCCTTACTCGTTCTCATTCACTTCGTCCAATTTCAAATCGTAGATTAAAGGGAGTAGATATTTATGAGATAAGCACCGCTTTAGGAAAGACCTTTCTAAATATGAACATTCTAAAGCATGATTGAGGTAGTTAACCTCTTGGACAACGAAAGCACATAAATTAATAAATTGAATCGTGTCTGAACTTGTGCAGCTTAAATTATGACGCGGAGCTGGAGGATGCAACGTCTGAAGGGCTATGGTAAACAGCAGTGCCTCTTGTCATTGCGGTATACGCCACGGACGAAGCATGTTAGAGGACAAAGTAATTGCAACCTTACAACTAATACCAGAATGTATGATTCAACGGATCCCGGACATCTCCGAATATGGTGATCTGGTGATTTCTGGTAAATACGAGACCTATCCTGTTTCTTAAAGGAGAGAATGCCGATGTTATTATTTATCTCAAAATGCTATATATATATATATATATATATATATATATATATCTCAGAAATCAGGAGATCCTGTATGACCCCGAGTTGTTCCAGAAGTGGGACATCTCAAAACGTTTGACATAACCTGCGAATTCCGGCACGCGTAAATGTACTTTGCTTTTAAGAAGAGCTCACCGTGAGGCACACGTTCGTATAAAACGCTTGACACTTGAAATACGCCATGATTTTTTTTTACTTTAGTGCGTGATCATGAGAAAAGACCAAGAGCTGGCACAAATGCGGATCAATCGCTATATAATTTAAGATACTGTGTATTTGATTATTCCGTCTGTTGCATTACTATGCTATGTAAGTGAATGTGCGAAGTTGGTACACACACGGTTGGTTGCACGCTACCCAAATGGCACCTCTAATAAGGCAATTACCACGCCGCGGTTTGGCCGGCGGTTCGGTCCATAGCAGAACTGACAAAACGCTAGATTGATTGTTGTGTCGAAATACTGTGATGTAACATAAACACTCTTACCCAGCCCGGGTGTTATAAATAATAATAATAATAATAATAATAATAATAATAATAATAATAATATAATAATATGCATTGATTATATAAATGCAACTTGTGCAAGGTAGGTATTGCTGTCACAACCCCTTACTTATTTGTTATAGAGACGTGCTGGTCAAATGCTCGATGCATAATACCGTTGGCTGTTCCTTCTAGCAGATTCTCGTCACGAGCGGTAACGATCAGTGCCAGATCTTCTGCGTAGGCGACGGAATAAACCTTCGAGGGATGCGACAGTCTACGTACTTCATCGTGGTTATACTCTACAAGGTTGGTCCCATTATGGACCCTCTTACTTAAACAAAGGGGAAGCAAAAAAAATGTAACAAACATATAGTGAAATTAACAAACATATCAAACTATGTCTACAATCCCTTAATAACCAATGTATGCTCTACCGCTCAGACAAAATCGTTTCAATCACACCAATTTCAAATTAAATACATTTATGTATCTACCTATCGAGTCGTACCGAAAACAAAATAAGTAAGTACACAGTCGTGACGTCAGTTTCATCAAATTTAAGAAAATACCAATTTTATTTGTCTATTTAATTTAAGTTATAATATATATATATAGATTTAAATACAGCATTTCCTCGCCGTCTCATTCTTCTTGACGATATAGCGTCGAAGTCAGTCACCATGTGGGCCCTGACATGTGGGGAGCTCCCCGATATATATTCTCTCTCTCTCTATCCTTTGCCCGATCTTTGCGTCTGATCCGTCGATTTCCGCCGCAGGATGGGCGACTCACCAACTCTACACCAACTTCATCGAGGCTTCGTTTATTTGCCCGTTTTGAGTTTATTCCACATCTCGCCACAATGATAATAATCATCATCGCCACCACCACCACCACCACATTTGTTGTGGTTCAGTCTGTCGTCATGTCTCACTTGGCTTCCGTCTCAAGCTATCTATTGATTAATTTTGTTATGTCACTTCAGCTTGTTTACTTCAGCGGACGCTGGTCACAGAAAGATTTCCAAGTTAGAGTAGTCTGCTAAAACCAGTGAGATTTTTTTTCGCTGCTCACTGTTTTATCCGAGTACGATGCTCGCATGAGAGCTATATATGAAGCGCCAAAAGTCAGATAGGAAACCAAACATATCTAACATTCGCAGTAGAAGAGATTTATTACTACTATCTTACACGTATCGGGAACAATAGGACAGTGAGCCAATCCGATGGATTTAGACCATTCTATCGTTAACCAGTAGAAACTAGCAGATTAGCGCCGCTGGTTTGGTTGGTGATGACGAGTTGGCTGCTCGTTCACCAAGGTGAGCACCAGTCACCAGTAGTCAGACTTCGACTTTAGAGACTTCAGTCCGACAAGTCAGACTTTGACAGAGCGATGCGAGAACAATGTCAGTCAAATTGCCAGCGATGAAGCAACAATCGCCGACGTCGCCGTCGTCACGAAGAAGAGCAAACGGAATTATGTTTTCAGATTATTTGATTACCATCATCAGCTTCAGCGTCATCATCATCATCATCATCATCTACATCTAACGATCTTCCTTTCACTGTCGCCCTCTTGCATTATCTCTCTTCTTCCGTTGCTGCTGCTGCTTCACTGCTGGTGCAGCTTTATAATCCTTACTCTCTCTCTCTCTCTCTGTTTTTCTTTTTACCATCTTGTATCTCTCCCATCATCATCATCATCAGTATCATCATGATCAATCAATAATATTGTGTGTGGGTGTCATATGTGTCAATTAATGACCACCGTCTGCGGCCATCTGCGGTCTACTCAGTCCTCGCGGTGCTCTGCTGTCATAATCAACATTGCTAATGATCCGAACTCATCAAGACTGCCGTCCGTCCGTCGGTCGGTCTGTCTGTCTGTTTGTCTATCTGTATGTCGGCCAGCCGGTCTCGTCTATCTACAACATCTAGCTTGAACACATACGGTCGTGTTCTGTCATCATCAATATGACCATCCCCATCATCATCATCGTCTTCATCTTCATTCAGCTGATGATTTAGCTAACCACCGTATCATCAGTACAATAGCATCATTGTTATCGCTCGTCATAACCCCTTCATCACCTTGGTCGTCGTCTTACTGATTACTACTACTACTACTACTGCTACTACTACTACTACAGCTATTCATGTTACAAGTGCTCGTTTTAACTGTATGATCATTCTTGCTAGCCTCCTCTTCCTCCTCCTCATCACCACAATCATTATCATCGTTATGCTCCGCCTACTACCTTCTCTGTTGATGTCGTCGTCGTCGTCGTAAGTCACTGGTATCGCGAGACAACTATCTTTTTTCTATACAACAGTTTTATCATCATCATCGTTAGCATCTGTATCATCAACACCATCGTTATTACCATTATTCTTGCTATTGTTGTTGCTCGAGTCATATCGAGGTTGCTCGCTCAACGTTGTTCAATGTTGTGCATGCACCTCAATGCTTCTGCCGCTGATTTCACTTCTTCTGCTACTAGCGCTGCTGCTGCTGCTGATTTCACAATCTACGGGACGAGGAACGTTACCTGACCAACTATATGAACTTAGTTAACTAGCGGTCACGCGAGCCAAAACCTTTCGGCCTTTCCCTAGTAGTAGTCGACATACGCGCTTGCAAAGCTTGCTTGGACCCCCCCCCCCCGACCCGAATCCCAGAATACGATTCGAAATAGCCTGTTAGTAGTAATCGTAGTGTGTGTCATGCGTGCCACCAACCAGCTCTCCCGCCGCCCAACCACATCACATCGCCAAAGTCACCACCCCATTCGCCCCCTTAGACATACTCAAGCACATCATCCATAAGCCCACTCATACACACACACATACACAGAGGGATATGTCGTTGCATCATTTAGCGTTCTTCTTTGCACTCCAACGCACTTTGCGTATACGACGATCATCTCAGACGAACAGCAACAACAACCCTAAGAATCTTAGAAGTACTAGTAGTAACGACAGTAGTTGCGTGAAGGATCGATCGACTCAACCCCATGACGTAAGACAGTGTTGTGAATCTTCCCCGGTTGCAGCGACTTCATGCATCTGCGTGCATTTAGCCGGCAGTATTTTCCGTTAATCGTCGACACATCGGGGCCTCGTCCCCGCTCCCGCTTAGTTTCCCCTCGCCAACTCTCCCCTACTCAAAAATATATATAGCCCATACGATGTGTTCTACTGGCACTACACTAGAATGTGCTGTCATTATGAGCGCCGCTCGTACTGTGATCCGAATCTATGTAAATTTTAAGACTCCTAGTCATATCATCGTATGCCAATATGATTAATATCAGCGTAACATTTGCCCTCCTTAGATGAAGTTGCCCTTACTTTAATGACGAATTACTATGGTTACTACTTTTACTCGGTCGTCATTGTTGTCGCTAGTATTATTATTCTCAATATTATCATCGTCGTTTTCTAGATGTTGCATTTAGGCTCACAAACTTTTGTGTGAATGAATACAACGAGCGTACGGTCAAAACCACAAAAGCTTACGCCAGTGTGACACCCGCCCGCACTCAACATTCCACACTACACATATCTACACACACATACACTCTCACACATCCACATTCACTTAAAACGGATACTAGTAACTGTTTTTGTAATGTTGTTTATTGCGAAATATCCCATCATACGTACATACACATATATATATATATATTTATAGTCGTAGTCATCATTCCTACTACATCGAACAACAACAAGAGTTGTAATAGCCCTTAGCAAACTAACTGCGGTGGTGCCGATCTGTTTGCAATACACATGTTTGTATGCCAATCCATTGTGTGTGTATTTATGTATGTATGTATGTATGTTTGCTTGTATGCGTGTGTGTATATCTAGCGATAGTGGCGCTTACTGGATATGAATCATTGCATGCAAGTCTCTCACGCATGAACAATGCTACCAATGAAGGGAAGGCAGGCTTTGGAGTTACTGAGATCAGTCATTTACATCGTATTTCGTCGGCTTGCAGGCCGCGACCGGCGACACCAGCGACGATGACAAAACGAAAAAGAGAGAAAAACCGCAGCAACACACAATCAATACAGCTGACAAAACAAAAAAAAGAAACAAAAAAAGAACAGTCGGTTCAGTCAAACACCCAGTTAGTTGTAAGAGGCAGTATTTCCGTTAACGCCGAGAGTGCCAGTACGGTAAGCGCGAATTGTATGCTAGAGTCACGTGTGGGAGGCGGGGGGCGGGGCCAGAGTCTGCCTGGTCAAAGCAAGCCTGGCCGCGCAACGCCTATAGGCAAAACAAGATCGGTTGTACACTAAATATACGCACATACAATGCTGGAGTCAATACAATCAATGTCTGCCTGCCTCATCATATAGCGGTGTATTGATATATGTATGTGTGTATATAAATATATATATATATATATATATATATATATATATATATATATATATATATATATTTACACAAATGGGGGTTTTCACTGCATGCGTGGAGGTCTAGACAGCAACTTAGAAAGCTTACAGATAAATCAAGCGTGTTACTAGCCGTGGTCTACGTGCGGTTAGCTGCTCAGTGCACAGTTTCATTAAGACAACGTTATATATATATATATATATAGAGTGCATACGTATAATTAGTTATAGTACGTTAATTTATTCGCAGACCTACTGTTTATACGTATGTGCATAAAAGTAAGCCACACTTATGAAGTTGTGTGCAGGATTGCGTCAGCAATACTGTTCTCTATGCTTCTAAATGTGGTCACATGATCTAACTTTAACTCAGTCACTCCACGTATATGTATGCATGTGTATATATATCTATATGTGTGTATGTACGTGTGTCTGCACTTTAGCTTGTATGACTCCCTATCAGAGTGCGAGCTCATAAAAACGTGTTCCATAAGTTGTGTTTTGTTAGTGTCTGATTCATGTAAAATATGACATGACGATTCCTTGTGCTCGAATATATCTTTCCTTTTGTCTACTCAGAAAAGGGTGGCTATCGGCCGACAAATACAATAATATTGCTCTTCTTGCGCGCTGCTGATGAGTAAACATGTGGATGCGGTAAATGCCGCACGTTTTGGACGTACAGTGGGATCTGTTCTGGCATCTCACTTATTACATACCCATACACATTTTTACAAGCCCTATGTATATATATGTATATATAAATTGTAAGTTCTCCGGCGATACTTGGCAAGTTGGCGGCGAGAAGCGGGGTAATTTTTCGTATGTCCTTAACAGTTAGGCGCATCTGTCCCTCGTGTCCCTGGTGTCAAATTTTATGAAATCTATGTCATGATAAGGCAGAAGATATTATATCACACCATTTCGCTGTTGTCGGCTGACCGTTATTTAGGTTTTGGCATACGAACGCCTCGCGCACGTATATATGTATATATAATATATATATATATATATATATATATATATATATATATATGTATATATATATATAGCTATATATATATATATCTATATATATATATATATATATATATATATGTATATATATATATATATATATTATATATATATATATGTGTGTGTAATCAGCAGCAGAGGACACATACATAGTTGTTCACGTTCTTCGTTCAACGTCATCATCATTACCATCAGCATCCTCATCATCATTGTAATAATCACCACCATCGGTTATACTCATTATCTGCTGTACCGCCGCATAATAGTAGTATCACATTCATCGTACAGTCTGCTCCGACCGCCCGCTCGCCTGCCCACGTTGGCGCGCGCGTTCCAGGTAGCTCTGGCCTCACTCATTGAAGCCGGCGCAGAACAAAGGCTGGCTGGAGGGGAAGGGATTCGTCATTTGCACACGCCGCAGCACATATCGACTTTCGACTTTCCATGTCCATCGATGGTTGATCGGTGGTTGGTCCAGGGTCGATCGCGATCCATCTGGATCCATACCCTGATAATAACACCAATCGCACCAACTTATCCCCGCCAGTCTACCCATCTTGCGAGGTTGTGTGGTTCACCCTCCATGGGGTCGTTCGTGATCAAACAAACAAGGTGCAGCTGACATCTATCTGTCTGTGTATCTGTCGGCGGTCATCTATCTCTTAATGTCTATCTAACGTCGATTTGCCGCAATAATTACTGAACCAACCAATCATATAATAATAATAATCATCATAAACGACGCATTGCATTGCATACAGACTGGATGCGCGGACGCGCTTGTGTATGTGTATGTCTATGCACCATCCATTGATGTATCTATGTACACGCTATATCGATCGCGTCGCCTTCTTCGCCTGCTTCTGTGCTGCTAGGCAGCTAGTTGGAAACGGGATGGTGGCGCCAACCTGTACGCCCGTCCTGTCCTGATAGGTAGTTGTTGCCTCAGATTGCATTACGGCGCGGATACGTGGGTGGACGACCGGGCGAAACAGGTTCATAGTGTGGTGACAGTTGTGAGACTAAGGGCAGTAGATGTCGTAGTTGTTGTTGCTGTTGCTGTTATTGCTGCTGCTGCTGTTGTTATTCTTGCAGTAGCAGCTGTAGTAGTAGCAGTAGAAACAGAGGCGGTGGCAGCAACAAACAATATTCAGATAGCACTGATGTAAACGGAAGAAGGCCTTGATGCCAGCCAGCCAGACAGAAGGCAGGACCATGGTTACGAGTCAAATTGCTGTTCGTAGACTTCCTGTTACTTGGGTAGATGTGACTGCTACACCCGTCATAACCGAAGTGGTCGTCGTAGGAGTAGGAGTAGTAGTAGTAGTAGTAGCAGTCGTAGTAGAATTGGTGGTGATTGATACGTAGTGATAATCGCCACCAATCTTGGTTGGTGATTATTTGCTTTGCTGTTGTTGTTGTTGCTGTTGTTTGTATGTGTCGCTCCCTCTTCATCGGCCTTGCTTGGACAACGGCTGTATAGTTTATCGAGCATACCGCTCTTATTTGCACCTTAATCTTGCTCATACCGTGGCTGCTGCTGCCGCCGCTGCTGCTTAATGAGATGACCATCACCCGTAGCAGCAGTAGTAGTAGTATTAAGGCGTAAGTTGGCTAATACAGCGAGTGTAAGAACCCAATTCATTGGTTCAAACCCAATTGACTAATGTGTTGGATGGTTTAATTGATTGCTCGCTTGACTTGTCTGCACAGGCACAGGCAATGATGTATGACGTAAGCGGGTGAGTCCTGCTTCTCATCATCTCGAGAGCCTACCGCGTGGGGAGGACATGACCATCACCCACCAGTCGCCGCAGCAGCAGCGGCAGCAACAACAGCAGCAGCAACAACAACGACGACAACAACAACATCCTCAAGATTCATCTCGTCTATTTTAACTTTGCTCGTTGTCAGCATCATAGCGCGCCAATAGACGCGAAAGGCTTGCGGTCGACGTGGGTCGAGGTGGCGGTGGCGGCGGCGGCTGCAAAGGCGCTGTCTGCGCCTCGAATCAAGAAGTACAAAGCTTTGCAAGACTACCTAACATCATCGTTGTCCATGTCGGCGGCTGCGGCGCCGGCGTCATCATCATCATCATCATCTACGTCTATGTACAGGCAACAGCAACAAGAAGATATATTACAGAGTATCAACACTCACACAATCGCTCACAAGCACCCAATCGCACACGCAGACAGGCAAGCATCCGCTTCGTCGTTCCAGCTTCTTTGCCGCGCCGCGATAGCGTCAACTCATCAACTTTTAGCAGCAGCAGCGTCATCATCATCGTCGTCAAACTACGTCGAAGACGACGACGACTCAATCAATGTCGCGGTTGTTCACGACTTGTTGTTGCTACTGCCACCCATACCAGCAGCAGAAGCCTTCTGTTGCCGCCGCTACTGCTGTTGTTGTTTCTGTGGTTTCGCAGCAGTTGTTTCACTCCACCTCATCTCACAACGGCTGACTGGCACACGGATTGGGGGGCATGAGCGGGGCGTCTACAGCGGGCGCCCGCAGCAGGAGTCACGACTCGAGCGACGCGATCAGACTATGATAGACAACTGAGTCGAGGACGGACACGCTGTCCTCCAGTCGCCGAAACTGCGTGGCGCACGTCACCGTGCCGTTGTTCGAGGAGGGGGAAGACGACGACACAGCTGCTGCTTCGACGTCCGGCTTGTTGTTGTTATCTTTGTTGCAACTCGTGTTGTCGCTGTCGTTGCTGCTGTTGCTGCTGCCGTCGGCACTGATGCAGCCATTACAACAAGCTGAGGCCGTTTGCAACGCACAGTCGTCCGCCGATGGCGACGACGTGTCGACCTCATCGGGTAGCGCCGCCGTTAGCGTCAACAAGGAGCAGGCCCCCGAAGGTGGTGTCCGATACCTCCGCGATGTCCGTATTGCCTGGGGGTGGTGGCGGCGGCGGCGAAGTCGTTCTCATCATCGTCGTCGTTGTCGTCAGGTCTGTCGTTGTGGTAGTCATCATGATGTCGTCCGTGTCCGCGGCCTCCGAGGCCGCTGCCGCCCCCGCGGCTCTCGTCGGCGGGGGCTGCGTTAGCGATAGCGCCGCTGCTCCCGCGATATCGTCAGGTGAGGGCGTCGTCGTGACGCCCTCCGTCGTTGTGGTCGTGGTCGTCGTCGTGGTCATGCCGCCGCCGCCGCCCCCGCTGTCGCCACCGCAACCTCCGACGCCCCCCGCCGCTGCCGTCGTCATCGCTCCCATGGTCGTCGTGGTGGTGGTCGTCATCATCATCATCATCGTAGCAGACGACGAAGACGTGGTCGTGGTTGTGGTGGTCGTCATCGAGGTGTTGGTGGTCGACTCGCCGTTCTCGTCTTCGCTCTCGCTGCTCGACGACGACGACGACGAGGACGACGAGTTGGTGGTGGGCTTTGGCACCGCGACCCGGACGATGTCCGAGCTCACGCCGAAGATCTCCTCGTCGGACGACTCCTGCCGGAGGTCCTCGGGCTCGGCGTCCTCCTTGCGGCGTTTGGCTGGCGGGTCGACGCTCTCGAAGCACGTCTCCTCGGGCAGCGGCCTCCACGCGCTCCGCACGTCGTAGAAGCGCTGCGAGCTCTTTTCGTCGCGCGCCTCCTTCTGCAGCTTCTTCAGCGTGTTGTTGACGAGCACCGAACGGCGCAGAAACACCTCGGCGTCGTCGATGAGGCGCAGCTTCGAGATCGAGATCTTGATCAGCTTGCGGCCGTTCATCTTTGCCTGCAACGGATCATCAGCGTACACATGTGTTGGCTGTCAGACACAGGATCGCTTGTACGCAGATCAGCAGCGAACGCCATCAGCGAGCGGTGCTTTCTCGTGCGCTATACTATTCGAGCTAACTACCGCAAGCTAACCGGCGACTAACGATGCACGTGAAACAATCTACTGCCGCCGCCATACCTATCCATCCTAATACACATGTCATCTTAATGATATAGCAACGTTAAGAAGAAGCGGTACATTGAGTGTTAAGCTTTTGAATGCATACAGTACAAGTCTACTCAGTCATATACATATATATATATTCATATACATTCATACAAGTATTTCGTTTCGGCAGTTCGGTCCAGTTCTTACCTCGCAAGCGGGGCGTCCACATGAGCAGCGATCGGCGGCGAGCAGGCGGTGGTGGCGACGGGATGAGGACGTCGTCGTGGGACGGCGGAAGCGCTTGTGCCACCTGTTGATGGGCAGCGGGCGGTGTCGGCAGGGCAGCCAGACTCGGCAGGGGACCCGCGAGATTCGCCGACCCGATCGACAGCGGACAGGACAACGAAGCAGCGCAGGACAAGGAAGAAGGAGTCGAGGAAGAAGCGGCAGAAGTGCAGGAAGAGATGGAGGAAGACGATACGACGCCGGACAATGTCGGAAGCGACGGTTGCATGCTGTTGGCAAACGAAGGTACCAGAGATGGTAGCGGCGGTGCCAGAAGCAGCTGCTGCTGCTGGAGCTGTACTTCCGTCGAAGCTGCCACCAAATTGGCGGCGAGCGCAACCGTCGGGTGTTCGGAGTCGTCCAGATCCTGATCCTCCTCCACGTCGTCCACTTTGTGCTGATCTTGGTCCGCTCGCTCCCGTTGCTCCAGTGTGCGGTCGGCGACGCCCATGGTTGCAAGTTCGCGGCAAGCTACGGCTGCCGGTGATGTGGGAAGAAGCAACAGGGACTGCTGCTGCTGTTGCTGTTGTTGTTGCTGCTGTTGGTATTGTAGCTGCTGGTGGTGATGCTGTTGGTGATGTTGTTGCAGTTGTTGCTGTTGCTCTAGCTGTTGCTGCGGGAGCTGGTGCTGTTGCTGTTGTTGTTGCTGATGCTGCTGTTGGTGCAGATAGTGTTGCTGGAGATGGTGGTGTTGTTGCTGCTGCTGCTGTAGCTGTTGGTGCAATTGCTGCAGCTGCTGCTGATGGTGTTGTTGTTGCTGCTGCTGCCGGGAGTCATCCATATCCATCAGCATGGCGTCGTTGTCTTCGTCGTTGTCGCTGCGGTGATCGTCCAGCCGGTTCTTCTTCGACTCCGACCCGGCGCCGCCCGACACCGAGATGTTGTTATCGACGTCGTCGTCGTCGAGCGATCGCCGACGCTTAGCTTGCGTCGCCGTCTGGGCGTTGAGCGGCGACTCTCCCCCTAGACACAGCGACAGACAAAGACATATACGCACGCACATCCGCGCACAGCACATTGACAGACAGGCACAAGAACAAGCAACAACAACAACAAGTGACCAAACTCGGTTAGACGGACAAAAGAAGAGCGCATCGAGACAGACGCCGCCCCGTGCGGCACCACACGTGCGCTACACGGACGTTTGTCGTCAACAAAACAGAGACTGATAACGACGCACCTATAATTATCGTTTCGCCATTGACATACAAGACATATCTATATAGATCTCTCCTCTATAGATATTTATATATACATATGTACACTATATATTGTTCCTCCGTGTACAGTTATCGTGTCATCGTGTATCTAATTATACATATGTGTATAATGTGTCTGCGCATGTGTGTGTGTGTATTTCATATACAATCGTAACGGGATCTTCTTGCATATTGTTACATTTATAGACCTCGGTCGATGGGCATTCTGTGTCAACTGCTGCTGCTGCTGACACTGATTTGTTCACGAAGAATTATCGTCTCAGATGGCCCAAATGGACGAATGAATGGAATTCGAACCCGTTCGAAAAACGATTTGTCAATTGCTCTCTCGTCCCGTCCCATTCTGAGTAGTGAGTAAACTAAGAACTTGATCAACTTAAGGGAACTGTTTCCAACACGAAAACGAAAGGCCAAGCACCGAAAGGCAACGCGCGCGTATGCACGCATACGAAGCACGTTGCAGACGAAGCACTTGTCGCCAACAACGTAGCAACTTAGCTAGCGAAAACGACAATGTGGCATGGTGGCTATGCGTGTTTGTGTGTTCATTTGCGTCAGAAAGCCATGCTGATATCGAGGTCAAGTCACAGCGCTGGCAGAACACGGGTGAGACACAATCAAGCGACTTCACCACCCGGCGCCGGATTACGCGCCCCGTTTGTTCACCGGCCACCGTCGGTCGTCGAGAAAAACGTGGCCAACTGAAAAAGAGAGGAGAAACTTGCGTCCAACAACAGCTCGCGTCCGATGGGGACCAAACGATAAGATCCGTTGCCGTTAGCCATAGTAGCGTTAGCCTGTCGGCCTGTCCACCTTGCTAGAAAGCTACATAGTTCCGTAACAGGGTCGGTGCGATGCTCCCGCGCCCTTTCGCTACAGAGAATGCTGAGATCAAATTTACACAGCTTGGTGCGCTCCTGACAAGCAGGTGACCGCACGTCCAACTGGTTCATCTGTGCGTCTGGCGCACGGATTGATCCCAATGACTTCCCTCCTGAGTCGACGGCGACTGCCTGATTCAGCCGAACAAACCTAGAATTAGCTATTCTAGATGACCAACAAAGACACTATATGTATATATATATATATATACTATTTCGCCGCCTTTCTACGTATCGTCCCGGGGTGACAACTGAACTGTCAACGACAATCTGGATGGTCATCAACAAGATCTGCTGCTGGTTGCGTTATTGTGTGATTGCTGCTGCTGCTGTTGCTGTTGCAACACGTCCAGGATTTCAGGCATTGCGGGCTCGAAGCGGCGCAAAACACTTGCGTCGCTTATCCGTCATGATCAAGTTTTTACGGCGGCTATGCGCCGCCGTGAAAAGAATATGACTTGCGACTCATGAAGACTAGCCGACCCACCAAGAAGGTACAGGCGCAGCAGCAGCAGCAACAACAACAACAACAACACGAAGAACAATAGGAAAACGAAACAAGAAAAAGAAAAAAATAAGAAACGGGAATGCACTGATTCCGAACAAGTGAGCCGAGAAAATGCCGACGGGATGACCATGGCATCGTCGTCGTCGTCGTCTGGGTCGTCAGCTAAATCGTCAGTCGCCTGCTTCAAGCGCAGTTACACAGTCAGAACAACACTATCAGCACCGCCACAAAAACCAATAGATTCGCAACCAGCAGCAGCAATAACACAGCGACAACAACAACAGCGACGATAACAACAACAGCGACGACAACAACAACAACAATGCTAGCCAGACGTTGAAACAAATACCCATACATGCACAGACACTCACGCTTCCATACATGAGTCCCACATTCTCATAAGTCCACACATACGGACACCGCGAGCGGATCTCTATGTGTGGCGAACGAGCGGCGTGCTTGTGTCTATGTGGAATATTGCGTGTTTGTGACGCGCTTCCCGACGTCATCAGCGTCATCGGCCAAAATGACAGTTTCGACTTGGCAGCAACAAGAAGTGGCGCGACTTGATCGACTCTTAGCGCTCGCTACCGGCGATCACCCTGTTGATTTGGACGGCACGGTGCCGTTCCGTAGGGTTACTTGTTGTCGCTCCGCTGTTGCCTATTGCCGCTATTGTCGTTGTCGTCGTCGTCGATGGGTTTGTTTTAGTTTAAGTGGCGCGGATGGGGGGATTTTTGGTTACGGCATAGTAGAAACGGTTCAGTATATATATATATATATATATATATATATACGACATGCCTACGACATTGGGTGCGTTTGCACTACGGGGCGGTAGGCACTCGGCGGTTGGGGGAGAGCAGAGCGGCTTGCTCACTTGTGGCTGTGCTGGGCTTGTAGTTGTCGGCGGCAGCGGCGGCGGCCGAGAGGTTTCCCGCGCTTCTCTTACGAAAGCGGCGGCCTTCATCTCAATCGTATGATGATTATTATTACAGCCACGGCGGTGGTGGTGGTGGTGGTGGCTGCTGCTACGGTAGAGCTGGTGACGACACTGAAAGACAGTATGGTGGATGCCTTACCCGCCGTCGTCATCTCTGTTGCTGATCATCATCAGCATCATCATCATCGCTGCTGTTGTTGTTGTTATTAATGTTTTTGGTATCGCTGATGCTCTTGTCAGAGTCATTGTCGTGCCGGCGGGGCCTGTTTCAGCGAGCATAGCTGAGGCGAACTCGCGCACCCCCGTCCCCCGCCCCGCCCCCCTCCTCACCTCAACAGCAACAGCGGCGGTGGCGGCGGCGGCGGCAGATCGACTGCTCACACAATAAATAGCTCAAGCAGTCGTCGTCGTCGTCGAAGAAGAAAAATAACAGGAACGAGAAGAAAATGAAGACAGCAGATAAGAGGAAGAAAAATATTTGAACGGAGAAATGAACCAGTAGATGGACGGGTAGGTGGGGAAACTTCGCTCTTAAAAAGACCAGAACCAGAAGTAGAAACAGCAGCCACACACTGTGCTACATAGGATGTTGTGTCGAGCGTATAGCTGCCGCTGCCGCCGCCACCACCACCACGTCGCCTCCGTGAACGTCATGACGTTTTCCACAAGAGTTACCCAAGAAGTGCGCAGTCGTATATACATATATATATATATATATATATACGCGGAAACGGACGCTAGCTGACAATAACAACAACAACAACAACAACAACAGTGGCAGAAGCGGCAGCAATTGGCAGACAACCGTAAATTGACTGTCGAAGCACCGCGCGGCGAGCATGCATTGAAATCCCGGCATGGCAAGTGTCCTCGCCGCCAGTCAGTGCCTTTTCTCTGCTGCTGCTGCTGCTGCTCTATCACATATCACAGAGCAGACGTACCTCTGAGAGAGACACGCCCGAATAACATATAACAATGACCTTCTTTGGAAAACGGAAAGTCGCATGTCGTTTGAGAGAGACAAACCGGGTCGGGCTCATAAATTGATAGTACCACGGCTGCGACGCTAGATCATCTAGAGCAGAATTACACTATTCGATATGGTACAGTCACACAATTTTGGAAAACGCCTATTCATCTCGACACTCGAAGGAGTGGCAGGCCAGACAAATCTCAACAACAACAACAACACACAACACACGACCCGTTGTTACAGCTGTACTCGTGTCTGGGTCTTCGTCGGGTTAGCTTCGATTCGTTGGCCTTGATTAGCGGCTACTGCTCATATGCTGCAGCCTTTGCTGCCTTGTACGCTCCTCGCGGTTGTTGTTGTTGTTATTGGTGCTATTATTGTTGTTGTTGTTGTTGTTGTTGTTGTGTTGCTGCTGTTGTCAACAACTAGGGCAACCCCTACTATTTCGATTACCGCTCGATACGCTTCAATGTATGCTCCTATCGAAGCGCGCTTTTACAGGAACTATACATACCACCCTATTACATGTAACCATACATACGTATGATATATGTATAAATATATATATATATATATATACACGCGTATGTGTCATGTCCTTTTGCTTGGCAGCGGGTATTTCTCCCGCCGCCGTTGCCGCCTAAGACGGCCGCCGATCCTAGTCGTGGGCTGGCTGGCCTCGCTTGCTCTATGGATCGCGTGCGTGGGCAGAAACATAACAACAGCAGCCGCCGCAACCACAGCAGCAGCAGCAGAGGCGGCAGCGTCAACAGCAACAATAAAAACCACAACAACATTACTTGTAGGAGTCGTCGTCCTCACTGCCACAGCAGCAGCAGCAGCAGCAGTAGTATTCGTAGTAGTAGTAGAAGCAGTACAAGAGAGGTAGTAACAGTACTGCTACAACAGATTTACACCGAGTAAGTATCTTGCTGCATCGCTGGGCAGTAGTAACACAACACAACAAGTAAGCCGTGGCGCCCCCTTGTCAGCGAAACAACGACGAGGCCGACAGCAACAACAACGAAAACGGCCTGCGATTGATCAGGCCAGACCTTAAAGCTTCTCGCTCTTTTCCATTTATTCCCCTGGCTGTCTTAGTCATCTCCACACGCTCTGCCAGGGGAAAACAAAGACACAGAAAGAGTGAAGGGAAAGAGAGAGAGAGAGATAGGGGGAGACGGGGAGGGAGAGAGGGTCAGAGGGAAGTGATGTTTGTTCTAATTGCGGAGGCCTGTGGTAACTGGTATGACTGTTTTTGGTGTGTTGTTGCTATTGTCGATACTGCTGTTGATGCGGTTGTTGTTGTTGCTGCTGCTGCTGCTGATGCTGATGCGCTAAAGATACCACGGATACCGGTCTCGGTCGTACGAATACTGATTGTCAGTCAGCCAGTCAACAAGCCAAAATACCCTAATGCACTCGGCCACTCTTTACTTCTTCTTGATCTTCTCTTTTTCTTTGTCTTAGCCTTATTTTTCTGCATTTTCCTCATTTCGAACACCAGCGCACTACTGCGAATCGCGTCGACCCGAATCGGGTCAAGCAGATAGATAGATGTCTTGGCCAGCCGGCCAGTCGACACCAGTTGTCAGAAACCAGAGACCCAGCCGTCGTCGGTGTTTCTGGTGTTGGTGTTGAAGTCGTTGCTGTGAGGGTCGTTTTTGCACCCTGACCCTATCAGCTATTAGGCTCCACCTCGACCACCGGCCAATAATCGACACAGATTACTAGGACAACGCCGATGTCACCCTCGTTCGCCGTTCAATAGTTGTCGTTGCGGGCGACACCTCGGCACCTCGGTCGTCAACATATCGCTCGAGCGCCGCCCCACCGCCGCCGCTACGGGCCCCGATGCGGTCATGTCCGAGGGTCGGAGACGGCGAAGACAGCGCCTGTGGCGGCAAAGGCAACTTTAATGACAACAGCAACAACGACGAGGGCAACAACCGTAACAGCAACAACAACAACAACAATGAAAGCGGCAGCCGTAACAACAACACCAACATCTACCGAACGACGCTACGACTCCATTATCATTGTTGGCCGTGAGCCTGATGCCAATGAGCGCCTTCCTAGACGACGCCAAACCTTCGTTGGCCACTTGGGGTAGCGTTAGGTGGCGCCTCTCTACTCGCACTTCATTGTACCAACACCCGTCCACCCATTTCACCTCCCCTGCCGCCGCCGCCGCCTCCGTTGTGAATCACCACGGGAGAATCAAGTCGACTACAACTTCATAGTACAGCAATAGCCGTAATAATATGTAAACGAAGTAGTAGTCGTAGCAGTAGAAGACGTAACAACGCCGATAACCAGGCGGTCACTGACCAGTACTAGTAGTAGTAGTAGTAGTTAATAGAAGTTTGTTTAGACGGGAACGAGCCACTAAGCCACAACCACTGCCCAGCCTGACTAACCTGCCTCGCTGACCCCTGGAGGCGGCACGAACGCGGGGTTTCGTCCCCAAAACTGGAACATCGACCGCCCCACCGACCGGCCAGCCAGCCATCCCCGACCCTCGGTCAGTCGGTACAGCTTCCTAGTCGTCATAGTAGCAGTAGTAGTAGTAGCAGTAGTATTGGTTGAAGTCATAAGGAAGTCGTTGACACCGGCACAAACCACCAAAGCCCCTAAGCGGGAGTAATGCCGCGATGCCGCAGCAGTAGCAACAACAACAACAACACCACCGCAGCCCTCAACACAGCAACCCCACGTTTCCCTTTCCCATACGCGTATATATACACAGAACAGCATCGTCCTAATGTGACCTGACGGCCAATGTATGAAAAATCGATCCGTTTACGAAGAGCCAACGGCGAGCGCAACTGGAACAGCAACAATAGCAGCAGCAGCAGCAACAACAACAACAACAAGAGTAACAACAACGACAATCAGGAAAAAACAACGACAAGCGAATCTTCTAATCTTAGCAGCAGCAGCTGCTGCTGATTTAGCCGTGTCCGCAGTCGGTCGAAACGGCGATACACAACGTACGTATGGGCGTTGAGTATGGGTGTTGAAGACCATGTGCGTTGCCTGCCAGCACCTAACCGCACAATAATATGCCAGCACGCAGAAAAACCTAGACACACAAAAATACACACATGCATTTTCACTCACACCACACACACACTACATTACATACACTCACACACACACACAAACTCATAGATAGACAGGAGACACAAACGTAAACACATACAATAATAAGGACAGGCCAACAGCTCTTAAATAGGTGTGTTTCTTGGTCTTCTCTTCTCGTCGGTGTTTGCCTCTTTGCTCTGTATGTGTGTATCCGCCGTCTATCTATCTATCTGCCTGGCTGTCTGTCTGTGTCTGCGGGTCGGACCGCAGCAACGCAAACAAGACCACCAAACACCAATGTCGCCATCGGCTGCCGACCAAAGCAGTGGCCCACAGTGGCCCTGAGGTCGGCGGACGTTGTCCAACATCGCATCTGTTGGTTAGTCAGTCAGTCAGACAGACAGACAGTCAGCTTTGCTCTTTGCGTAGATGAAAGCAACAGGCGACGCAGAATGATGACATTGCTGTCATCTGTTGTTTTGGTGCGGTTGTAATTAATAGTATTATTGTTGTTGTTGTTGAAGAAGAGCAAACAAGATAAAAGCAGACTGAGGCTGCGGAGTTTGGCGGAGGTGCTAACGATATATATATATATATATATATATATATATACCGTTTGCACCCACATATATATATATATATATATATACAGATAGATACATATGGGAAAAGCATCGTGAGGCGTTAGGTTCACTCCAAATCTCATCATTTCTCTCACCGCCTCTAGGAATTCATAAAGTCGAATGAATACCTCGTGAGGCCCATGCGAAACAGAACCGTGTGCAAGTCCACAAAACCAGAACCCCTATGTTTGGATTTGAGTTGGCGGGACGGATGGAGAGGAATTGCAAGTCCTCAAGCGGTTCACGGCGTCAGTTCAGTTCATCGTCGTCATGGTCTCATCGCCGCTCGAGGCCCGGCCATACCACCAAGCATATATATATATATATATATTCAGCAGAAAGAGACGCGACTTCGAAATGTGTACCCAGACAGAGAGCAGGAAAGAAGAGATAATAAGCGAGAAAAATGAACTCGACTCAACTTAACTCAGCAGCTCTTTTCCTCGTGATCCTTGTCCTGCTCTTACCTGTCTAATCCCGTCTCTTCAGTAGCACCACACCGACGACCAGCAGCCATTTCTAGCACAGCTACAACCTCTACGATTGCCGTCTTCGTCGCCGGCTGGCTGTTATTCGCTGTGTTTCTTTTCTTCCTCACGACAGGAAACAAGAGGCTTCCGAGTCTAATTTGGGTGGCAGCTTAGTTTGCAGCCGACGATCCCCCTTTTCTCTCCCCTCGCTCGCTCTCTCTTTTTTTTTCTACTGTCCCTGCCTCTCTCTGCCATTCGTACTCGCATTTGGTCTCTCTCTCACTCTAAATATCTCAAGTGTGCTGCTGTTCTCACCGAGTTGCTATCCTTCGTCGTAGCTACCCCCCTCCCCACCTCGCACCGCCGTAAGCGAAGAGACTAGGAAAGAGAGGAGAAGCCAGCTAATCTAGAGGACTTGTGTTTTATGTCCTGTGTCCTTAAGAACTGTTGTTTCCCTCCTCTCACACCGCTGAATGTTTGCTTCCGCACCTACTCGTTCTCGATATGTTCGTGGTGCGCGCGAGGCGGGCGCAAGCACAACCATCATCGACTGGCACCTCTCTCAAGCACCTCTATCCTAGCTACCTATCTATTTAGCTGTTTCTTCTATGTCTAGCAGGTAGGCAGCATCTATGTCTTCGACCGATCACCATTGGCATAGTACACGATGGTGGTCATTCAACGGTGCCCCGGACATCGATGGACGGACAATAAATAGCCAGACAGACGCTGATATGCGCGTACCTACACATGCGCGCGCAGGTATACACGCATTAACATAGCTACTATATATATATATATATATATATATATATATATATATATATATATATATATATATATTGTATATACACGCATGCTACAGAAGACAACAAAACAACCACTCTCTAGTAGTAGCAGTGCACAATGTACACCGCCATGACCACCACCAACATTCGGCGTTGTCGCCGCCGTCGTCGTCATCATCGATGACATCCATCTATCCACATCCACATCAACGACGACGACAACCACGACAAAAACAAGACCAAACGGCATAAACACCATCTCAAGACATCAAGGAGGAAGGCTCGCACGACGCACAACGAACACATCGACCACCAATCGTGATCATCTCATGTTTGATCATGATGATCATGACGACTATAGATAGACACGGTGATGATGAATATGATGATGATTGCCACCATCATCGTGGTCGTCGTCATCATCATCACCACCACCACCATCATCATCATCATATTGCTGCTGCTGATGGTGCTGTGATGTGCGGTCATGTGATGATGCCGCTGCTGAGGTTGCTGCTGCTGCCGCTGCTGAGAATGGTGATGATGATTGTGATCTGGGCACATGGACCATCTGGCGCCTCGTTGCTCCTATCTACGGTGCTGCTTGCTCCCCCCTCCATCCAGCGACTACGATTATACTACGATCACTACTACGACACTACTATTACGACTACGACTACTACGATATGTATCGGCCACGAGCGCGTCTTTTCTCTCACACGGTATCTCGCGTAGCGGTCGTAGACGAACGACCACGACGCTCGTCAGTGCCAGTCAAAGCCGTCAGGTCCTCCTCGTTCGTTCATTCGTTGGCCACCGCCACCGCCGTTCGGAGTCGCCGAGAGCCAAGCAGCCAGCCGCCGAACGCAAGTAAGCGCACGGTGAAGGGAGCAAGCCAGTGAGTGACTGAGCGAGAACAAGAACCGGATCCATTCAATTCGAGCGGAACTCTTTGCTCTTCGTTGTTGCTTCGTTGGGCGGTTGGTTTGTCAGAGAGTTGAGCTTTCTCTCTCTCTCTCGCGCGTTTGCTCGCTGGCCCATGCGTTCGCCGCCGGCGCCATCCGCTACTAGCGGAGGCTGGACGACGGGGAATGGAGAAAGACGGGTGGGGATGAAGACGGGAACATGGGAGGGAGGAAGGGGCGGGGGGCGGAAGGGGGAAAGACAGCAAGACAGCAAGACAAAGGAAAGCCAGCAACAGCAGCAGTGGCAGCAGAACTCGATTTAGCGCAGAGGCCAAGAGAGGAAAAAGACAAACGCGATCGTCGTCGTCGTCTAACGCGTACGCCGTACACAAATTGCACGCAGACACGCAGACGGCCAGCAGGCAACAGGCAACACCCGACAGGCAGCCCGTTGTTGATGGCCTCCAAAGTCGTTTCCCTGTTTTTGGTGTTGTTGTTGTTGCTGCCGCTGCTGCTACGACTACACTACCACTACTACTACTAGTGCTGCTACAGCTGTTGTTTCTGATGTTGTTCTTGACGTTGTTGTTGTTTTGCTGCTGCTGCTGCCGCTGCTGTTGCCGCCGCTGTTTCTGCCGCTTGTAGTGGCGGTCGTCCTACGGTAGTTGCAGTTACCCTTTGCCGGCTACTCCTTTGCCTATATATATATATATATATATAATATTTTTCTCTCCACCTCTTTCCACCTTCCTTTCTTCAATCTTCTATTCACATGAATACTCTCTCTCTCTCCCTCTCTCGTTCCATCGTCTTAAGAAGAGAGACAGATATCGATAGCTGTTATTTGAATCCAGAAATGCCCTACTCTGGTATGCGCTCATTCGCAAATGTCGACGCCGCTGTGTAATTAATTATATCAGCGACGTCATATGCGCAACGGTAAGGTCCATGTCTCGCTTGATGGGATCCCGTAAAGCGGCGGCTGCTTGACCTTTCGAAGGTAAGAAGTAACGGGACACCCAACCATGCCGCTTGTAATCACCTATTATCTTTAGTTTCGCAAACAATGATGATGATGATGATGACGATGATCACAATGACAACGACCCACACCAATGGTGGTTTAATATGACACAAATTATGGAACTACTAGACTCTCGATAAATAATAGAGCATACCCCACCTTATTTCGGTTTCGTCGTGGAACAATAACTGACTGCCTCGGTCCTCAGCTCACTGGGGAGCAGTGCAGCGCTTCCTTACCTGTTCCGTTGGCTGTTCAACTTAACATAATCTGCACGCTAGCAGTAGTGGCAGGGTGACAATAACGGATCTAGTTAGTTAGTTGGTTAGCGAGCTAGCAGCAGCGGCAGTGGGAGAGGAGCAGCTAATAGATGTAGCACCAAGTAGCTGTATTTGTTGAATTGGAAGCAGTAGTTTGTAGTGGTCATGCCTCTCTGCTGGGGCTGAAGTTTGGGCAGACGACAATGAGCGTGGTCAGAAGAGGGGTTACGGGGCGCGGAGGGAAGGTAGCCATCATAGTCTGTTCGTTATTGTCGTTCTCGTCATCGTCCTGCCCGTGCCGCACCCCGGTCCTTGCTTCCGGGAGGGGGGCAGGCAAACGTCCATTTGCCAATTCTATGTAGAGTATCTGTTCATCTGTCTGTCCGTTCCTCCGTTGGAATTACCGGCAGCGCACAAGGGGGTACGGGTGGCAAAGATGACGACGACGACAACTGGTGAAGGGGCGTAGAAGGAAGGAGAGAGGATGGCGGCGGCCGGCAGGGGGCGGCAGATAAAGAATCCGGTTGAGGGGTCACTTTAGGTTCTGGGTGGTGCGTTAAAAGAGCGGGGTTGCTGGAATTGAAGTGCTGACGGTGGCGGCTGCTGCTGCGGCGGCGACGTGGGGACATCTTTGCCGAAATGAGAGCGGAGAGCCGGGGGGGTTAGCCGTCAGGACGTCAGGGTTTAGAGGAGCAAACGGCGCCTCTCCTCCCGGCGATGAAATGATGGGCAGCTGCTGCTGCTGTTGTGCCGCCGCCACTACCGTCACCTCACTCGGTTATGATGATGAGTGAGAAGCTGCTGCTGACGACTACTGGCTTGTTGGTTGTCTGGCTCCGTTCGGTGCTTATGTTGCTGCTGCTCATGATGCTGAAGAGTGGAGCAACGTAGACGGAGCAACGACTTCACCCCCCCCCCCCCCGGGGCCCGCCATCTCTGCATCTCGTCGTCCTGTTCCCGCCGTCATTACAACAACAACAGCAACAACAACTCCACCACGACCCGTTCGCCGCCGTGCGCCCTGTGCCCTTTCTCGCCCGCCCCTTCCTGGCCCACGTCCGTCTGTACGCGGCACGTTGACGACCATGGTCGTTGTCGGTCGGATGGTCGGTCGACAACAGGGGCGACGGTTCCGCCGTCGGCGGCTTTATCCATACAAGAACGCAGGCTGACAGACAGCCAGCCAGCTACCCAGACTACGCAGACACCCTCCCTCCCTCCCACACGCCACCCACTCGTGGTTCCGGACCCCAGAGACCCCGACTCGCAGACAGACTGGCCGAAACCGACACACAGACAGACAGAGACGAAGCACGCAGTCAGAGGGATACGGCGCAACGAATACGGTGACTGCGGCGGCGGCGGCGGCAGCGCCACGCGAACAGCTCCAGCCACTGACTGACTGACCAGCCAGCCAGACTCGACTCGCTTTCTTCGTTCGTGGTGGTGGTGATGTCGGCGGTGGTGGTGATGTCGGCGGTGGTGGTGGATCCAGTGTGTTTGGCCGTTGACCCGCCAGATGGCGCCACCTACCCTGTCGGGGGCCGTTGCTAAAAGGTTGCCAGTAAGGAGCTAGCCAGCAGCAGGTCGTGCTGTTCGTCACCACGGCCGGCCAAATAGATAGATGGATGGATAGACGACCACCACTGCCGCCGCCGCCGCGGCTGAGACAGACAACAGATAAATAGATAGAGCTAGGGGAGAGGGACGAAACAGCGGGCGTCGCCGCCGCCGCCGCTGCCGCCTCCACCACACAGCCAAAGCAAGCAGAGATCTTGGCCGGCGGCGCCGTTGTCGTCGTCGTCTTCGCTGTTCGACAAGTGGTAACACCCGCCGTAGTAACAGTAGTAGTAGTAGCTAGTGGTATTAGTCGTAGTAGCAGCGGTAGCAATAGCAGTGGTCACCCGAGACTTCTATCGGCTGCGGCGGCAGTAGGAGCCACCAGTAGCTAGTAAGAGCCCCGTTCAAGAAGAAGATGGTGACGACGACGACGACGATGATCCTGGCCGCCCCCCGGGGGTCGGGCAGCGAGAAGAAGACACAGACCGTAGAAATGACGCGCACGATGACGACAACGGAGTTGACGTTGGTGATGACGCTGTTGCTGATGATGATGACGATGATGCTGCTGCTGATGACGGCGGTGACGGTCGTGGTGGTGATGACTACGACGAAAAGTAGAAGGCGTGGCAGCGGCGGCGCCGGCGGTGGTGGCAAGCGCGAAGACGCGAAGCGCAGCCAATGAAGTTCAATTGGAGTCGGAGCGAGGAAGGGGAGGAAAGGGGAAAAAATCCGCGGTGACTGACTAACTGAGTGGCTGGCGCGGCCACCCCAAAATCGTTTGATCGCGCCAACCTGACGAAGGGAAAGCGACGACGGCGACGAATAGCGACGAAGCGGAAAGAGCCGGTAGCGACGAAGCGAGAGGAGATGAGAGATTTAGACTTGGACAGAGATGAAGGAGAGCGGCGGCGGCGGTGGCGTCGTTGGGAAGGTAGATTGGGATCAGATACAACACGAAGAGGAAACATCGTACGAACGGACGGGCGGATGGATGGATAGGCGAATCAGCGAACAAACCAGGAATCAAGCTACGAAGAACCAGCAGAGCCGCAAGCAGACAGCAGGACAGGCAGCAGAGTTAGGGAGGGAAGGAGCGGGGATGGGGAGATGAGGGAGAAGTAGACGACAACGCGCCGTGGGAGAAAGGGCGGTAAACAGATAACTACAATTACTTATTACTACTACGACTACTACAAGTTCTTCGGCTATTGCCACTACCACCGCCGCTGCTACTGCTGCTACCGCTACTACTTAACCTGCCTGTGGCTTAGTCTTGTGGCTTGATGCTACGCCGATGACGCTGTATTGGTTGCGTCAACTAGAGCAACAACAGCACTGACGGCGAAACAATAACAACACAATAATGATGATCATGATGAACATGACAACAACAACAACCAAACAATAACAACAACAACAACAACCAAACAATAACAACAACAACCATCACCACCACCGGATGGATGGACAGACGTTGGACGTTGAAGCCGGCCGACGCAGACAGATCGACAGAGAGGTGTACAAATATATCGAGCCGGTCGTATATTTGTATACCTCTCTGTCTTTGGTAGTGGCGGCGACGGCGACGGCGACGACTGGCGGTTGCAGTCGGGGTCGCGCGTGACGACGACGATGACGCCCGGGGCTTTTGCTGCTGCTGTCGTTGCTGCTTGTCCGGAGGCCCCGTGCCCGCGCCGGTGACGCCAGCTGCCGCCGTATGAACTTACAGTAATAGTAGTCGTAGTAGAAGTAACAAACTGCCTACCTGAGAGTGGCTCAAGGAGCCATCACCATCGCATTACTACGACTACACGATACGTTCACGCAGCTCGTAGGTTCATAGTGCCACAATGTACACATATATGTTCATGAAGGCGGCATTCATGCGCACTTGCATACATTCATTCATACAATACATTCATACATACAATCATATGCCTACGCACTTACATGCATAGCAGGTCACATACATGCTGCGTTGATACAACGAGATCTTATACGATTAGAACATCCTCGGCTAAAGAGGTGCTGCGGAGCGGGCGGCTGATTAGACTACGACGGTCATATATATATATATATATATATATATATATGTATGTGCGCAGTACATACGCAAATACGCGTGCCCGATGATGTATTCGCCGCATGGATGATGACCGCAAAGAAACGAAAAATCTAGCGAGAAACGACTTCCGCTATTCAATGTGTGCGTCGTACTGTCACTGCGCTGAAACGCATGGCCATGAGCCAACAACGATCAACATTTACAGATTTAAGTACTGTACTCTTCGTAATGAGTCACACACAGTCGAGTTCGCTCGATCGCTGCTGATTCAGGCGGAACAACAGCTCTTACGGACGGACGGACGGACAGACAGGCAAATAGATAGATATACATATATATGACATGCCTACGCATTTGGCATACTAGCGGAGAGGTTTAGATGTTTACTCGTCAATACGTTGTTGTTGTTGTCATTGTCGCTGTTGTTGTCGTCGTCGTCGTCGTCGCTGCCGCTGTTGTGGTTGCTGCTGTCGTTCCAGCCGACGACAGAAACAGCAACGTCGTTGCCGTCGATTGATCTCATCATGCGCATTTCTAGAACTCTAATCACGTAGCAACGACGACGACGGCAACATCGACAACAACAACGACAACAACAACAACGACAACAGCAACATCAACAACAACATCATCACCAACAACGCCAATAGTCTATCCAAGCATTACCACTACTACCACAATTACTATTAGTACAAAAACTGCCGCTGCTTGTGGTGGTGCTGCTGCTGCTGCCGCCGCCGCTGTTGTTGCTGCTACTACAGCGACGACGACGACGACGACGACAACAACAACATGGGTTATCGGCGCCGAAACGGTGTCACCCACAGGTCCTTGACCAGATCGCTTCAAGGCCTCCCTCTCCCCCCTCTCTCTCTCCTCTTCTCGTTCTTTGCTTTTCGATTCTACTACCGAGTAATGTCGGCGCCGTCGCAGCCGCCGCCGCCGCTGCTGCAGCCGCCGCGTCGCCTTTACAGCGACGCCGCCGCCGCCACAACTGCCACTTACTGGTTGGTGTATGATGCTATATGCTTGTCTATAGTGAGCCCATTGACCGGCCACTCAGTTAGTCAGTCAGTGAGTCCGTCACTGGTTCGACAGGCAGGCAGCCAGCCCTCTATCGTCCGTTCGCGGCCCGGGCTGGCCGGGTGGTTGGTTGGCTGGGGGGTGGACGCACCGTGCTCCCTATTCCTACTCCCTTTCCCCCCCCCACCCCCTACCTACCACGCTCTGCCTACAACAGACGGCCGGCCGGCCGCTCCCTGTAGCCGCCCCGACCCCCCCCCCCCCCCTGCGTTCTTCTTCCACGAACGAGCGACCTCTACAACATCTACACTCTAGCGTAGCATACATACCACTACTACGACTACTAGCTATACACGGAAATGCGGAGCTGTTGTTGTTGTTGTCGTTGTCGTCACCATCATCAGCATCATCATAATCATCATCATCGTCGGCGTCATGACGGTCACAATCTCCGTCGTCGTCGTCATTGTCATCATCATTATCATCGTCATCAACAACAACATGATCGATGGTTACACGTCTGCTTTGCAGCCGACTCACATACACACACACCAAGGCTCTATTAATTGGAGACTGATAACCTGCAGACGAGCTAGGTAGTACCGCCAAGGCAAACTACGTCAAGAACATCAACCAACAACAACAACAACAACAAAAAACAACTATCTAGCTATCTATCTGTACGGCACAGGTACAGCCAGCACGCCGCACTCTGCCCGAAGTGCAGGCCGTCTGCTCCGATTATCACCTCTACACTTTTGTTATGATTATTACCAGCATCGCCATCATCATCATCATCATTTGACCATCGGCAGCAACAACAACAACAACGAAATCATCATCAAAAACAGTAGGATCATCATTATCACCATCAACAACAACAACAACAACAAAATCCTTATCACCATCAACATCTACGTCATTGTCATCGATAGCACACTGTGGCGTCGACCCCATGCGGCGGCTTCTGTTGCTTGCTCTCCCTTTATCTTCTTCAATTGATCTCAGTTGATTATATCTATTTATCTATCTATCTGGGTATCTGCGTCTATTCGTATACGGGCCCGACGCTGTTGTCGTTGGCATCGTTGAGTATCCACGCTATCCATACTCGTGGCGTGTTCAGGTACATATCCGTCTTGACCCCCGCCCCCCATAGCAATCATCGTCATCATCGCTCGCCGCTGCCAACATCATAAGCCATCACAATAGTATTACATAAAATGATGATTCATGGTGTAATTAAGATGATGTATGAGATAATTGAGACGATAGAGTACTACTAGTCTCTGACATATATGCAAAATACTAACCACAATACCAACAGCAACAACACAGAGATCAACAGACGACATAGTCGAAACAGTCGAGCACAATCTTACACTAGCAGTACCTCTAACAACAACAGCAACAACAACAACAACAACAACCATTTACATGACATTCCATTGCCATCCCGCTTCTTTTACTACTACTACTACTTCCGAGTGACCGGGCGAGCGGCGATTATTGGACTCTCCTTGTCGTCATCATCATCATCATCAACATCAACATCATCATCATTGTTGTCGTCGTCGTCGTCGTCATCTTTGATTGCCGTCGCGCCGACACCAAAGAGAAGGTGACGACGCCGACGATGACGACAACAATGACACCGACGGCCATCACCAATGGCCGCTGCCAGACCGACCGACCGTTCGCCCGCCCCTCTGCTGCTAAAGCACCCTAACGATGAGACCACGATCAGCTGATTCAAACTTGGCGGCCGTCAGCCCGCCGCCGCCGCCACCACCACCTCCGCCGCCGCCGCTGCTGGCTGTCGTAGCCGCCGCCGCCGCCACGACGACGGCGGCTGCGGCGGCAGTGGCCGCTCTCTCCGCCGCCGCCGCCGCTAAATGACACCAACAACAACAACATCAGCAGAAGCCACAACAACAACAACAACTGATCTCCCACCCGACCCCTGGCCGCCCGCCGGCTCGAAAAGGCGCGAAGAACACGGCGGTGGCGGCGGCGGCGGCATTCACAGACGATTGTTGTTTACGTTTACGTGGGGGCAGGTGGTGGTAGGTGCGTGCATACGTGCCTATATATATATGCGTGTGCTCTAACTACTGCACGTTTGTTTTTCTTTGTTGTTGTTGTTGTTTGATGGTGTGTTTGAGCTGTTAAATTTCGTAGGTTCTGTCGGCAAAATTTCTACGAGCTTTTTCTTCTTATTGCTGCTGCTGTTGCTGCCGCTAATAACAATGATAGTGATGATCATACTTGTAGTGTTTGTGTGCGTCGTTCTACCATGTGTGTGTGGTTAAATTAAATGCTTGGTTCCTCCTCAGATGTCGTGTAACGGAGGGCGCAAGTATTGAGAGTTCAATTTGTAGATAAGTCGGAAAAAATCTATATATATATATATATATATATATATATTTATATATATGATATGTGTGCATCTATCTCTCTCTCTCTCTCTCTCTATATATATATATATATATATATATATATATGTGTGTTTGTGTACGTTCAATCCACGTGGTAATAGTGATTATGGTGGTGGTGCAGCTGCACATCGGGCTTACCTTCCGCGTTGGTCTTCACACACATGTCAATCATTAATCCGTCGGGGGTTTGTCCAAATAAACCAACAGAGCAAATACACTCACGCCCACACACACATGTACACGTTCAGAGCCACACGCCCGGTGCAACTACAATTGATTTGCTTCCTGTTGTTGTTGTTGTTGTTGTGCTGCACTTGGTTAGCAACAAACTTCCGACGTGTAACGTAATCCCGAGTTGATGAAACAGTCACAATCAATCCACGAGACAGCCGTTGTTCTGTCTGAATATTCGTCAAATGGGCCAATGAGGAAACCAACGAATCAATCAACCAACGAATCAATCAATAGCTCAGCCCTTTTGTTTACACAATCGCATCTGACGCAACAGAGGAGGAAGTAATGTCGCTCTCGCCAATACTCTCACGGCCTTACACCTGACAAGCGGACAGCGTCTTCTTCACGTCGTATGCTGCTTCAGTTTTCGGACGCCTCGTTCGATGAAGTCAGTCGACTATCATCAATCGAGAGTGCACGTTATGTCGCCGCTGTTGGCTAATCGCCAATTAATCACTCATTCATTCATTCATTTATCATCCAAGTAGTCGTCACGATCATGATCCTCATCATCATCATCATCATCATCACCAGCATCCGATGTTGCAAACTTTCCAAAGTTGTTGTTTTCGTCGTGGTCGATCTATGTGGAACGAAGAAGCATCGACGATAATGATGACAACGACGAGAACAAAAGCACACAAGACAATGTCCAACCGCGTGGGAAAATTGAGGCGGACCACGGGGCCTGGGTGAGGTGAAGGG
Organism: Dermanyssus gallinae; assembly: GCA_003439945.1. Taxonomy (NCBI): domain Eukaryota; kingdom Metazoa; phylum Arthropoda; class Arachnida; order Mesostigmata; family Dermanyssidae; genus Dermanyssus; species Dermanyssus gallinae. The sequence goes on along the minus strand of QVRM01002569.1, from coordinate 27,115 downwards.
AGGCGGCCGAGTCGGGGGTAACTGGAGGGGCGGGGGGCGGGGGGTTGGGGAATAGACGACGGTAAACCCAAAGGGTCACAGCGCCGTTTGGGAGGTTACGCCGGCGGCGGCGGCGGGGGCGGGGGTGCGAGCTGCGGTGCTTCTTCTTCAGCTGCTGCTGCCGCTGCTCCTCAAAAAAGCAAACCAAAGCAGAGCAGGCGGTGTGGTGCGCCTGCGAAGCTATCTATCTATCTATCTATCTGTCTATCCGTATCGTTGTCGCGGTTCTTGTTTGAATCAAGCGGCAGCAGCAGCGGCGGCGGCGGCGGCAGCTCCTGATCTCTGTTTCGGCTGTCGTCGTCGTCGTCGTCGTCTTCGTCAACTTCTTCCTCTTCGCCGCCTCTCACTCACTTACTGGCGGCCGCTGCTACAGCCACTACCACTCACTTAGCCGGCGCGGCTGTTCTGGCTCTGGGCGACAGGCTGCTTGCTGCTCCTGGCGCTGCTGCTGCTGCCTGTTGTTGTAACACGACCGACTCACACACTGTCGGTCGGTCACTGTTCTCCCTGCTCAAGCAAAGGGCGGCCACTACCACTGCTACGATAACAACACACAGCGGAGCGGTTCAGCTACTATTACTACTACGGGTTCTAGTGGTGCACTTACGGCGTTTGCGCGCTTCGACGCACTGGCATGACCGTCCCGGAGCAGCTCCGCATCGCCAATGACGATGGCTCGCTGTTCGGTCGGTCGGTCGGCTGGTCGTCGTCGTTCCTTCCTTCGCCTGTCGCCGCCGCCACCGCCACCGCCGCCGCCGCCGCCGCCAGCAGTAGCGACTCACCACCACGCCGTGGCGGCGGTGGCGGAGCGGTCTTGGCAGCGGCGGGAGCAGACTGCTGCTGCTGCTGCTGCCGCTGCAGCGCCACTACAACCACAGCGGCGGACGCGGCGGCGGCGGCGGCGACAGCCGTCAGTCTGTCTGCTGCTTCTGCCGCTGCTGTAATCGACTGGTGTATGGTGGTGTCGCGTTGTCGCTCATCTGTGAGTGTATTTCCCCCTCTTCTCTCCCTCCCTCTCTCTCTCACCCTTTATCTCGCTCCCTCTTCTCCCTCCCCCTTTATCTCGCTCCCTCTTCTCCCTCCCCCTGTCTCTCTCTCTGTCTCTTCCTCGCTCCCTTTTTCCTCTCCCTCGCCCCTTCTCTCTCGCTCTCTCTCTCTCGCTTTGGCCTCTCCCTCTTGCGCGTTACCTTCGGTCGCGCTCTCGTAATCTTCCGCTATTGCGCTCATTTGGGCTAATGCTCTCTCTCTCTCTCTCTCGATTTTGCACGCACGCGCGGGCGGGCGGGCGGGCGCGCGCCTCGTTCTCCCCTTGTTAGCCTTGCTCTTCCCTAATTTTGCTCTGTATCCCACACTTTCCCTCTCTCTCTCTCCTCTCTCTCTCGCTTTCTATCTCATTCTGGCTCGATTGCTTACACTGGCAGTTACACACACACACACCACACACATACACGCTGATCCACTCTCTTGTTTCGCTAGCTTGCTCCCCCGCTATCGGTATAGATAGATGTCTTGACTGACTAGCTGCTGCTGATGATGATGATGATGATTATGTCGCCGCCGCCGCCGCCGTAGTAGCTCCTCTATTCACCCGTCGGCGGTGCGGTGGCAATATGGATGCATAGATGACGCTTTTTTGTGTTAGTGTGTGTGTGTGTGTGTGTGGGAAAATGTAAGGTGTGCGTGTGTGTGTGTGTATATTGCTGGATGTGTAAGTGTGTACATGTGTGTATGTACGGTGTGTGAGTGTATAGATTTGAGGTGTGTGTGTGAAGATGTGTGACATGAGTCTATGAGTATGTGTGGCCGAGTGGGCGCAAGTGCCCGCGTGTGCGAATTATCTGCCCCTATCTCTCTCTCTCTCTCTCCCGTTCTCGTTATCTCTCCCTATCTTTAACTTTCTCTCTATCACACTCTCTCCTCTTCGCTCTCTCTCTCTCTCTCTCTCTATGTCTTTCTCTCTCTCGCTCTCTCTCTCTTGCTGATGTCTTTGGCTGTCAGTGAGAGGACACTGACTGAGTGGCTGCAAGTTGGATCGTTTCCGAAAAGGTTGGCTCGTCTATCTGCAAGCGTGTATATATATATATATATATATAATATATATATATAATATATATATATATATATATATATATATATATATATATATATATATATATATAAATATATATATGTATGGCATAAGAGTTAGGAAGTTGTCAGCACTTGAATATATGGAGCGTACATATGTAGACAAATGTATTGTTTAACGTGGTTGTTGTTATCGCGGCTCAAAGACTACGCGTTAGTGTGTGTATGTATATCTGAATGTTAATGGGAGCATATCAGTGTGCTGTTAATAGCGTTAATCGTTCACTACTGCTCCCCTACAACCGCTGCATAATTGCTATGGATGATTGCGAGGAGACGATGAATTTAAGTTAGTCGATAACGACAGGGTCGAAGGGGGACAATGGCAGGGGGGGGGGGGGGGGGGGGGGGCAAAGGTGGCCGCTGCTGAACCCCTGTAGAACGAAATGATCAAGCGGCGGCATTAACAAACGTCGAATGGATAGATAGATAGTAATAATAAATGAAAAACGCTCAAGCGTGTGTGAAGGCAAATGCATGCATGTATGTATGTTTCTACATGTGTATCTGTGTTGTTGAAATAACAACAATGTTATAGCATATAGTGTATATAGTATATAGTGTGAAGCGAATGTATGAGTGTATATATATATATATATATATATGTGTGTGTCTGAGTGTGTGTGTGTATCTGTTGGCGTCACTGTGTTCAAGTGCATTGTATATATATATGCTATCTATCTGGCACTCCGTTACTACTTTAAGCCGCCAGCAGCAGCATCATAAGATCAGCGTTTGCTTCGACGAGCGTGCCTTAGTGTTTAGTAGTAGAAGTAGTAGTAGTAGTAGTGCTCGTTCGTGTAAGTAAGCAAGTAAGTTCCTGCTGTGGTCGCGGCAGTTTCTCCTCCCGTAGTAGTCGAAGTAGTAGTAGTAGTAGGAGTAGTAGTAACGACGAGGTAGGCGAACAAGCGACGACGACGACGACGACGACGATTTCCCGACCACGGAGTGTGACCGGCTGGCTGAACGGACAGGCTGACTCTGAGCGTCTGTGTTTATATGTGTAAGTGTGTGTGTGTGTGTTAGTGCGTTCGTATGGTTGGTTGGCTGGCTGGCTGGCTAGCTCTCTCTGTGTGAGTGTGTGTGTGTGTGGTGAACGCTCGCGTGGTCGAGTGTTGAGTATGTGTGCGCCTGTTTCTGTGTCTGTGTGTGTGTGTGTGTATATTCATGTCTCTCTATCTGTCTATATCTTCCTCTCTTTCTATCTGTCTATATCTTCCCCTTTCTTTCTATCTGTCTATAGCTTCCACTATTTCTATTTGTCTATATCTTCATCTCTCTCTCTCTCTCTCTCTCTCTCTATCTGCCTATATCTTCCTCTCTCTTTCTATCTGTCTATCTTTACGTCTGACTGCAGGGGGGGGGGGGTGTTGGGCACGTGTGCAGTTATTGTGAGTGTGTGGGTGGGTGGGCTGAAGGCGACTGTGTGTAAGTGTGTGTCGTTATGTGAGTATAAGTACGAATCTGAGTGTGTGAGTGTATGTTTCTTTAGTTGTGTGTGTGTGTGTGTGGGTGTGTGTGGTTGTCTCTTTATTTGTGTGGGTGTATCTTTCTTTATGTGTGTGTGAGTGTGGATGGCTCTTTATTTGTGTGTGTGTGTGTGTATGTCTGTGTATCTCTGTATGTGTAGGTGTACTCGATATGTGTGAGCAAGCGGCATGTTTACTCGATGTCTCTTTCTGTCTTTTCTCTTTCTCTCTCTCCCTCTCTCTCTCTCTCTCTCTGTTTTGGTGTGTGTGTGTGAGTGTGATTGTGTACTTGAGGCGCGGCTGTGTGTACTCGACCTGTCTAAATGCATGTGCAGTGGAGTAGTGTGACACTGTGTGTGTGTGTGTGTGTGTAATCGTTTGTCCGTGTGTCTGACTGTTTGTCTGTGAGTGTGAGCCATGCCTTCCACCATACCTTCCTCCCTGCCTGCCTTCCTGCCTGCCTCCCAGCCTCCCAGCCAGCCAGCTTGAGTGTGGTTGGTGTCTGTCTCTGTGTGATTGGGCGTGTATATGAGTCTGTGTCGGCCGGCGGCTTTCGACGTCATGTTGTTGTAGTAGTAGTAGTAGTAGTAGTAATAGTCATAGTAGTCGTAGTCGTAGTAGTAGTAGTATGTGTGAGTTCCGGGGAGTATTGGTGTGGTGGTGTGGTGCGGCGTCACCGTCGCGCGTCGCGTTTCTTTCTCTTCTCAATTTACTGCTGCTGCCGCCGCCGCCGCCGCTGTGGCTGAGAACCGGCGCCAGTGGCGGCGGTGAGCGGTGGGACCTGGTGCTGATGATGGTCGTGGTTGTTGTTGTTGTTGTTGCTGCTGCTGCTGCTGATGATGATTTTGCTGGGAGCGGTGGTAGTGATGATGATGATGATTTTGCTGCGAGCGGTGGTGGTGGTGATGATGATGATGATTTTGGCGGTCGTCGTCGTGGCGATGGTGGTGGTGGTGGTGCTTGAGAAGTACGTGCGAGCGAAGGAACGAGTAGAAGAAGACGAAGACGAAGCTTCACGATCATCATCATCATCATCACCAGGCCCCGCTTGCCTGGCTGGCTGTCGGTGGCTCTCGGCGGGTCGGTGGGCTCTGACAGCCCACTGCCCTCAAGTCGAAGGCGAAGTCGAAGGCGAAAACGGAGAAGAAGTAGAAGTAGAAGAAGAAGAGGATGTTGGAGGAAGCTCTAATAGTGGGGAAGGGAGCCCAGCGCCTGTCTGTCTGTCTGTCTGCCTGCTCTTGCAGGAATCAAAGTGTGGATGTTGTATAACGACTACTACTACTACTACTACTACTGAGTGGTGTTGCCGTATGGATGTGTATGAGTGCGTCCCCTTTTGAGTGTGTGGCTGTGTGAGTGTGTGGTTCTGAGCTCCTTTACGTGTGTATGTGTGTGTGTGGGTTTGCGTGGTTCTGCATGTGTGTGTGTGTGTGTGTGTGTGGGTTTGCGCGGTGTGGTCGTGTAGCAGCAGTGTATCGTTGCATGTGGATCTATGTAGTAGTAGTAGTAGTAGTAGTAGTAGCAGTAGTAGCAATACTAGTAGTTGTAGTCGTAGTAGTTGTAGAAGCTGTGGTGGTTGTAGTAGTAAAAGTTGACCGACAACCGACCCGCACCGGTGACGACGTCGGCTGGTCGGGAAGAAAGGAATAAGGGAGGGAGGGAGGGAGGGAAGGAGTGAGGTTGGGATGAAGAGGAAGGGTAGGACAGACGAACGAACGAACGAACGAACGAAGGAAGGAAGGAAGGAATGAAGGGAGCAGAACATCGCCGTCGTCACCGTCCGTTCTCCGTTTGGGTGTGCCCATCTGCTTGTTAGCGTCTTGGTAGCGGACGTGGATTGTGTCTCTCTCTCTGTGTGTGTGTATGTCTTAGTCTGTGTGAATCTGGCTGTGCGTGTGTGTCTGAGTCTATCTGAGTGTGTGTGTTGGGGTCTATCTGGCGGTGTGTGTGTATGTGTGTGTATGAGTGCCTGACTGTGTGTGGTGGCGGGCGTCAAGTTGTGTGAGCTCGCTCGCTTGTTTGTTGTGTGACTGAGTGAGTGAGAGAGTGTATCTTGCTATGAGAGTAGATGTGTGTATGTGTGTGTGTGTGTGCAGTTACATTACAACGACCACTACTGCTGGAGCCGCTGCTGCTGCTGCTGCTGTTACGCCGGCGGCTACCAGCTACGATGAGCAGCGAGCAGCAATCGTCAGTCAGTTGTTATCGTTGTTGTTGTTGTTGTTGCCGCCGTCGCCGCCGCCGCCTGTAGAAGTCGACCAGCCGAGGCGATGGCCAAGGCAACAGCGGTGGCGGCGGCGGCGGTGGCCAAGGCAGATCACCGTCGTCGCCGCCGCCACCGCCACGGCAGCAGCAGCAGCGGTGGTCTAACAGACGACGACGACAACAACAACAACAACAACAGCCAGATCAGACGGCAGGGTAACAACAACAACAACAGACGGACGGACGGGGACAAATGGACGGACCATTGGGTTTGCAGCCGCGGCGACAGCGGAAAAGACACCAACCAAGGAGGGATGACAGGGGATGGGTAGAAGGGGGGGGAGAGGGGTGCATGTTTGACGCTGCTGTTGTTGCTGCTGATGATGATGATGATGTTGGCGATGATGATGATGACGATGTTGGCGATGATGATGATGATGAGGCCGCCCTGAGTCGGTATGTTACAGGTAGCCCCGTACATCCGTAACGGCGGGTGGCGGCGGCGGCGGCGCCGGCGCCGGCGGCTTCGACAAACGGCGGCCGCGGAATCGCTGTCAGCTGCTGTTTGTGGCGCCGACGCTACCGCCGTTGCTGTTGTTGTTGTTGCTATTGTTGTTGTCGTCTTTGTCGTCGTCGTCATCATCGGTCCTGGCCGTCAGCGTTAACAACCAGCGGCATGTGAGCGCCGCGGCGGGCGCGCGCCAGGGGAAAACGACGACGCTGACGACGACGACGACGACCACAACAACTGGCAGAAGCCAGTCAAAAAGAGGCAATAAAGAAGTAATCGTAGCAATTGTAGTTGTTTTATTAATTGCTATTGTTGTTGTTGTTGCTGCTGCTGCTGCTGTTGTTGATGACCCTGTTTACGTTGCTAATGATTTTGTTATTGTTGTTTTTGTTGCTGCTGCTGCTGATGATCTTTTTGTTGATGTTGCTGATTATTTTGTTCTTGTTGTTTTTGCTGCTGCTGCTGCTGCTCTTGGCGTTGTTGATGTTGCTGCTCTTAGTGTTGTTGTTGTTGTTGTTGTTGCTATTGTCGTTGTGGTCGTCGTCGACGCCATTATCGTCATCGTCATTCCAGTGCGCTGCTATCTATACGCCGCTTTTAGCGTCGTCATTGTCAGAAACCATGCGAAGCGCACGACCGCCACTCGCTCACGGCCACCATATTCGCCGATCCGCCTATTCACGACTATTTAACAGCAGCAGCAACAACAACAACAACAACAACAGCAATGACCACAAAAACAACACCAGCAGCAACAACAACGACAACAACAACAACATGCTTCGTATCTGCTGCTTTACCTGCTGCTTCTATTGCCTTCACAGTATCAGGATGTCTAGCTACGTATGTAGGTATGCATGTGTGTCTGCATCTCTGAGAATATGGAGATCTCTGCCGCCTGGGCACATGTAGATCGTTGTTTGCATGAACGTTGTGTGTGCTGTCTGACTTGGTGTACGTTTCCATGAATCTCTACCGCTCTGTGAGAGTGAGCGGTGTCTGCATGAGTCTGGCTGTGTATCTGTGTGTGTGTATGAGTATATGTATGTTTGTTGGAGTGCCTGAGCATATGTCGGGCTCGGTATGCTCCGTCTACTTACTACACGCGTCGTCTAAGAAGAGTGAGCATCTGTGTGGATGTGTATGTATGTTTGTACGAATGGCGTATGCGTACTCGATACGAAATGTGAAATAATGATGATGCTTGTATGTATGTATGTTTGTTGGCGTGTGTCTCTCTGTCTGACCGTGTGTGTGTGTGTGTGCCGATATCAGACCATCCTTATTTGTTATAACAAAATTATGTGATATTTTCTAGGTGTTTGTGATAGGCGATGATTCTAAGCGTTTATGATATTTTTCACTATGTTTTCATTCGCGGAAACGGGGTGGGGGATGGGTTTGTGGGTGATGCGTATGTGTGTCTGCTTTCGTGTACAACTGTGTGTGTACGTTTTAGCAGTTGCGCTGGTGATTGTGGTAACAACAACAACAACAACAACAAAACAGTTGTAACAACAACGATCACATCAACTGCACAGACGTCCCTAGCAGACGCAACTGTGACAGCGTGTTATCTGTAGCAGTGGTTGTTGTACTTATTTTATTTTTGGAGAAGACTAACTGAAAAATGCGGTGCACACACACGCTCACCACAGCAGGATTGTCTTTGACTGCGTGAGTGTGAGTCTCTTGCTGTAGTGTGGTAATGTGGGGCTCTAGCCCACCAAAAACCAGTCATGTCCCCCTTCCCCCCTCCCTCAGCAGGGAAGTGCTGTTAGCATCACTACAAACTACTGGGGGGGGGGAGGGGGGTAATAGCCCTGTTAGCTGGTCACGCCCGACTCTTGCGTCGCGTAGCCAGAGAGGGCGTTGACATGCACATGTGGATAACTCGTTCGTTCTCGGTTAGAACACGCTTAATGACACTCGTAATCGTGTGCTAGTCAGTCGTCAAGTGAAGTTGTCGTGCGTCCGTGTGACTAGAGTGAGGACTCGAGTGAAGTCGGTGGGGTGCAGTCGCAAAGGCTCCGGAGGAGTGAGCGCTGAGGCTAAATTGGAATAGCATGTTTCGGTGTGTCTTCCACCGCATTGCTTTAGTGGAGGCATATCCGGCTGACAGCCTTGTGAATTCGGTAAATATACGAGTGAAACTCTCCACGATCCGGCAGCACCTGTATGGTATGGCAGTCTAGTCTTCTTCTCCAAGGCGACCAAGCCATGCCGTTATGTTTGGGAGGAGGGCTTTCCCGCTGTTGGTGCCCCAGGGGATCCGCTCTGGATGTTGTTCCACCTCTTCTACCAGCGGGCTAATGTTGTCTAGCGCCGTCTCGACGTTTCTGTTTCGTGTCATATCTTCCCAGAGTCGACGCTATTCCTCAGCTTTCAGAACCAGGCCGCTTCCGTGCTCACCGTTTGGTACTTCCTAATTTCTAACGGTTTTAACCGTCTTCTTCTTGAGCGGCGGAAGGCGGGCTGGTTTGCAAGTGGTCTGAGTCGATGACCCGATGCTCCATTAGATTCGTCAGACTCCCGAATTGGCTTGTGGTTCTTTGGCGATTCAGTCGGTTTTCGGATTGTCCCTAGGAAGCCTTTGACTCGCACTGAGTTCGTGCGCTAAACGCAGGGCCGGCACCTGCTGCGCTCTTCGAAGCAAACATCTCCGAGAGACCTCTGCTAGCGTGACCTTCGGTTAGACTGCAGCTCCGTATAATGCGATAGACTCGGTCACCAACATCAGAAGAAGGCGCCGGAACTAGAGCGGGCGGTAGGAGTTGGGCATTAGACGAGCGAGGTTATTGAGCTCTCTGGACGCCACCTCCTGCACGCGACTAATGGCTGCGAGAGCCGTGCGGCCGCGTCGGAATACGTGGCTAAGCCTCGCAAGGGAAACTGATTGTCGAAAAGCCGCCTTCAAGTCGGCGATTGTAAGTTCCTTAGATGAGGTCGCGGACAGTCACTTGTTTTAAGAAGGAACGTCCAACGAGAGGCCTGCTTCGCCGGCACTCTTGAGAGCTTCAAGAAAGGAAAAGTCCTTTCTTGAAGCTCTCAAGAGTGCCGGGCCCCCCTCCCGGGCCCTCTGCAACCAGAAGTCGCACATTCCCGCTGGGCAGTTGCTATTTTAAAGTTGAACTGCTCTGGATTTACCTTGGAGCTGAGTTTTTCAGTGTCAAACAAAACAAACAGTCACACACACCCATATATGATCATATACACACTTACGCCAGCAGCATACATAGATATCTTTACTCTATGCACTCTATCTGTTCACCCTTCTCGCGTTCCTTCCGCTCTCCTAGCCAGCTAAATAGGCATACTTAGGCACAGTCATACTTACACACACATGTATATATATATATATATATATATACAGACGCACAAACACACACGTCACAAATTCACAGCCACTCCATAGACGCATCATCGTTATGAGCAGCAGCAGCAGCAGTATCATCATCACCGTCATCAACCCGAGGAGCAGAAATAATGGTGGTTTGCCATAGCCACGCCGCTGTGCCTGTGGTTGTCGCCGTTACATTGGCAATCATCACCATCTGCAGCAGCAGCCGCCCAAAGGGTGAGCTAGGCGAATCAAGAGAGAAAAAAGGTGTATGTGAGTGCTTTTGTGAGTGACTGTTTTTTTTTGTGTGGATGTGAACGTTTGTCTGTGTGCGTGTGGCGGAGGGGTTGGGGGGGGGGGGGGTGAGAGGGAAAAGAAGCATAGGAGCGCAGGAGGACGAGAAGCGATTCGGCTGAGTGGCCGAAAAACGAGACCGACCGACCGACCGGGGGAAGCGCCGGGAATGGCAGCCGCCGCGAGGGGGGGGAGTTAACGGCCAACCAAATGGGCGATCCGGACGTCGACTGAACCACAACAATGGTGGAAGAAGCAGCAGCAGCAGCGGCCACAGCCACAGCGGCGGCGGGGCCGGCGTCTATCTCTGATTGGTACGATTGTCGACTCACTTGGCGGCCCCTTAACTTCTGTGGAAGCGTACGACGACGACGACAACGACGACGACGATGACAACAACATTTAGACAGTGTTAGACCAAAAACAATAACCGCCAGTGCAGCAGCAGCAACAATAACAACAACAACAACAACATTAACAGCAATAATCTAACAACAGCAATAGCAGCTGCCGGTAGGTAGCTTGGCCGGAGAATGTTGTAGTTTTTGGGGATTCGTGGCAGTCAGCCAGTCAGTCCGTCAGTGGCGAACGAGCGAATGTTGCTGGTCTGTCGCCGAACTGTCGGAACTGCTAAGTATTTGTTATACTGATGATTTTATTGCTATTGCTGCTGCTGATGATGATGATGGTGGTGATAGTTGATAGAAATGATGATTATGATGATGACGAGGAGAAGGAAGAGAACGAAGGCGAGGAAGGGTGCCGAACTACATGTAAATTAGCTAAATAGGCTCACCGCCTGCGACAGAATTGGACTGATTAGTTAGCTTATAGGCTATCATTCATCGAGTTGTGATTAAAAGGCCGATATTTCATGGCATCTCTCATTTGTCTGTGAGTGTGATCGATTGTTGCCCAATTGCCTCGGTCAGCGGCGACCAGAGAGAACAAGATGTCAAACAAGCGAGTAAATGAATGAACCCAGAGAGGGAGAGAGAGGAATGAAGACAGAAACGATTAAGTCAATTGGTGATGAAATAACGTCAATACCGACGGCGTCGACCTCGGAGACTAGATACACTAGGCATTACCACCTCTTACACGAGCTCAAGTTGCGTACGCATTAACAACAATAGCCAATTGTTGCGTATTAAACGGCGTGTATATACACAAGCCCGTAAGCGGATCGGACAGTGTGACGGCTGCCCATGGTAGGTGTAGGTAACAGCTATAACCTTTTACGACCTTCTGCGAATCGCTCAAGTGCGTTGCTGCTGCTTGTTGTTGTTGTTGTTGCTGTTATTGTTGTTGTTGTTGTTGTTGTTGCTGTTTCGATTCTTACTGTTCTTATTTATTGCTGGCGCCGTCGTGGTCACGGGCGGTATTAGTGCCTCCCCCGGGGCGTTTTTCGACGAATCAAAACTGTTCGGAGCAGTAGTGACGGTATAGGTCTCTGCGAGACGGCGGATGTCGTCAATGTGTACGTCACAGTGCATGTATACATAGGTCGTACGTCAATCAGATCATCATTATCAGTTACACACACACATATATTATATATATATATATATATATATATGTATTCGTCACTAAACGCCGTTTGGCGGCGCTGGCCGATTATACGAGCCTCCCTCATTCTCAGCTTCTTCATGTCGTCGGTGTCCTGTCTCTCGAATTCCCCCGTCTGTTCGTTGCCTTCGATATTTCTACTGCTATCGGGTTCAATCGTTTGCGATCGCAGCCCGCCGAACGAACGACCAACCGACCGACCGCAGCCGCAGCACTGCCAAAGTAAATCAAATACAGAAAAACACAGGCGGTGGCGGCAATGGCGGCGGCAGAATAACAACTCCTGGACGTCACTCATATAGATCTGCGCACCCTGCTCCTTCTGTTTTCGTCGAATAGAGTTTGTAATCGATCGCATGATCGTGGGTGATTGAAATGCTTTTCCCTTTCGTCCTCGGCCTTAACTTTTTTCTTCCTCTGCTTCTTCTTTTCCTCCTCTTCGTTTTTTTGTCTTTCGCCTCTTCTTCGCGCCACGGGTAGCCGTTATTGTAGTAGTAGCATTAGTAGTAGTAGTAGTGGTAGCAATAGCGGCAGCCGCTACCACCGCAGTAATAGTGATAGCGAGAAGAGGTGAAGAGACGGGGCTCGGAGATGGTGCTGGCGACCAACGACCGACCAACGAAGACCAAACCAACGAGCCAACGAACCGGAGTGTCGTCAGCGAATGAAGTCATGAGAAAGGGATGGATGGATAGAGATGGCTGTGCAGCAGCTGACCTGGCCCGAAGGTGAAGAAGAAGATGAAGCAGAAGAAGAAGAAAAATAAAATAAGGGAGATGGCAGCGACAACTGCAACGAAGATGAAAATGACGACGACAACGAAGAGAAAGAAAAAGAAAAACCCCCATGCGCGCACGCGCGCTCTACGCGGCCCGTAGCTCTGGGATCCTCTGTCCTCTGGTTCGCTTGCCCGCTGCTGTTCCCTCTGTTCCTCGGCTTGCTTCTTCGGCGAATCGGCGGCCGAATCCCGTTGGCTTCTTGCACACGGCCCCAGGGGGGGGGGGCTGTCTTCTTCCACACGGCCCCAGAGGGGGACGAGTCTTTCGACAAAAGGGCAAGTGGGGAGTGAAGGCGGGAGAGATCTGAACCCTAAAAGGACGACGACTTGGGGCCAGCCAGCCACCGAGCTAGCCAAATTCTGTAGAGGACTAGTAAGACGACGACGACGACGAGTCGATGGTCGTTGTGGTCTTCGTCGTGCGAAAGTAGGAGTGCGACGATTGTACGCTTCAAGTTCGCGAGGACGCTCGAACTCGAATTTTGGGTAAGGGTGCGCCATTTGCAAGCCGCCACCGCCGCTGTTGTTGGTGATGGTGGTGGTGATTCTTTGGTCGGCCGGCTGGCCATACAGTGAGGGGTTCGGGGGAATGGTAGCCGTGGAGGTAGAGATGGTGGAGCTGCCAGGTCTGCTGTTACGGCTGTTCTGCCGGCGAAGGACGACGATGACACCAACAAGAACAATATCATCAACGATAGACGACAGCAACACAGCAACAACAACAATATCATCGACGATAGACGACAGCAACAACAACAACAACAATATTATCGACAATTGACGACAGCGACGACAGCAAAAACAACAACAATATTATCGACAATAGACGACAGCGACAACAAGGACAATAACAACAACAATAACAGCAATATCAGCAACGGTTGACGACATCAGCAACAACACTATCATCGACGATTGTCGACAGCCGTAGCCGCAGCAGCAATAGCAACAACAACGTTGGCTCTACTACTCACGTTGAATGGCTGCTGCTGCTGCTGTGGCCGCTTCCGCTCCTCGTCGTCGTGGCCACTGCCGTCGCCATAGCCGCGGCTGCCGCTGCTTCATTCTTGTTCCCCTGCCGGACGTGAAGCAGGGGAAGGATCTTCAGTGGCGCGTTCCTATCCCGCTCTTGTTCCCTGCCCAAAACCCCGGATCCCGCCCGGACGAGCCACCCCTGCGAGCAACCTCACCATTACCCCCGACGATGGCTACCGCTACCGCTGCCGCCGCCGCAGCAGCCTCCGCCGCTACCACCGTTACCGCCCACCTATTCCCCCTTCTGATTCTCTCTATTTCTTAGTGGCAATCCGACGGTAGCGGGGCAGCAATGGCGTTCTCTTCGCCGACCGAACAACTCCCTCCTGCTACTACAGCCGACGATGACAACAACGACGACAGCAGCAACAATAACGACAACTACGACGACGACGACGACGACGACAACATTTATGACTACGAACCCAGCTGACTGCGCCCCTCTGGCGGCGGCGGTGGCGGCACCTTACCCACGCCCAGATAGGAATCAAGTGTGCTGCGACGGGGATTAGGGCAATGCACACAGACAGACAGACGTCCGGACGGACGGACAGACCGACAGATACATAGACGCAGAGCGATGAACACACGAAAGGCCAACCAACCGGCCATCCAGTTAGTGGCTTCTCTTACCTTCTTGTCTTCACATAGTCTGTCTCACCCGTCGCAGCCGTCGAACTGGTCGAATTTGCATCGAACACAGGCAGACAGACAAATAGGCATACATACAGACGGACGGATAGACATACATACATACATACAGACGGATAGACATGCATACATACAGACGGATAGATATACATACATACAGACGGACAGACATACATACAGAGGGACAGGCATACATACATACATACAGACGGACAGACATACATACAGACAGCATCGGGTTGACTGTACAGCCGCTGTGACAATGTTGTTATCGGGCGTCATTGTCCACCATGGCACGATAGTCGACACATCAGAGACGCCGATGACGACGACGACGACGCGCTCAAGCGGCAGCGAGAGGACTCTTCTTGCTGGAGCCCATCATCGACTTACGACCAGGAAAGCAGCGGCGGCAGCGGCCACAGCAAGCATAGTACCCGTAGTAATAGTCGGAATCGATGGCGGCGGCGGCGCGGCGATGGCGATGACGATGACGACAACGAGACGAACCGAGGCGTCCGGTCCAATTCGAGCATCAGCAGCCGCCACCGTTGCAGCCAGTGGTACCACAGCAGGAGCAACATTAGCGAACGCTGTCGAACGGGAAGGGGGGGGGGGGCAGCAAAAATGTGTGTTGTTGTTGTTGTTGTGTTGATACTGCTGCTGCTGCTGCTGTTATTGTTGCTGCTGTTCTTGTTGTTATAGAGCAACAACGCTGCCATTTCACCACTACTCATATCCGCAGCAGCAGCAGCAGCCGCAACAAGAACAACAACAGTAACAGTGGCAACAACACTAGTTGTGACATCGACGACAACGACAACAGCAACAACAATAACAGTAAGCACCAAATAGGCAGAGGCTCAGAATCATCATCATCATCAGCAGCAGCAGCAGCATCAACTACAGCAACAGTGGCACTTTGAACGACTCGAGAGAAGAACAGACATCGGTAACAGCAACAACAACAACAACGACAACAACAAATACAACAACAACAACAACAACAAATACAACGGCCACGACGAAGATGGCGCCCGGGGCGGCGGCGGCGACGGCGACGCCAACAACAAATCGTCAAAAAAGCAACGCTGGCTGGTTGGCTGGCCGGCCTTCCTTCTACCGAGCTGCGCTTGGTGGCGGCGGTTGCCGCCCGCTGCCTCGATGCTACTGCTGACGCTGACGCCATCCCACCCCGCCGCTGACGCCAACCATTGGGAGCAGCAGCAGCAGCAGAAGAAGAACAACCATCATGTTGTCTTTCTAAACGCTCACTCACTCACTCACTCAGTCACTAACCCGCTAGATCGCGTCGCGTCGCGTCGTCTCGCCTGTTGAGCGGCGTGACAACCGAGCGGCCATAACAACGCCAGCAACAAGGGATTACTACTCCCTTATGGCAATTATTACTGGATGGTTACAACCATCATGTATAATAAGAATAATTATTATCACCACTATTATCACTATAATGATTGCTACTAAAACTAGCTGCCACTACTACTAGTGCTGCTACTTACCTAATGTGATGATTATTTGTACAACTATCTATTCCATAGATGATGTATGCGGCGTCAATACGACTATTAACTAGTAGCGTACCTAATCGCCGCAATAAGGTACGCGATGAGGGACGACAACGACGACGGCGACGATGACAAAGAATCAAACAGCAGCCGCGTCATAGCCGACGACAATGTCCTCGCCAGCGAGGTCACGCCGTGTGATTCTGACCGCACTCTCTCTCTCTCTCTCCCTTCTTCCCTTTATCTCTCGGTCTATCTCTCTCTCTCTCTCTCTCTCTTTCGCGCGCTACATTTCTCTAGTCCTATGCAAGGGACCGACCGACCCACTTAACCGCTGATTCCACGCGAGACTACGAGCGTGTGGGAGCGAGTGTTGCGGTTTTAATCAGATGAAACGACGGGCAAACGGGTAAAACGATCAATTAGCTCATTCTGCTGCTAATCGTTTCCGATAGGAGATAGATCGATATACAGATAGTACTTTATATATATATATATATATACGTGTATTAAAAAACGAAACCGAAAGAACATCAGTAGATACAAAGCAACGGAGAGGTAGCTCATCCGGTGCCGTGAGAAGACCCTGTAGCCAGGCAGCTGTTTCGTTTGAGAATACAACCACAAATCACAAACGTTGCTACTACTACTACTACTATTACTGCTACCATTACTACCCAACAAGTACAAATACAACAAACTCGCCTGCATTTCTAACATTTTCGTCCACATGTGCATGTTTTATTTGCAATATGCTGGGAGCACAGAACGTACGTTTTAGCAGCGCTTATCTAACTATCTCTCTCTCTCTCTATCTATGAGTCGGCGTCATGTCGAGTACACCGAATGTGGAGAAGTGAAAAGCAGCAGGCCATCTCGACAACACCGTCACACAGACAAGCAGGTTTTTGTTTTGCTATTATTAGTAGTAGTATTAGTTGTATCTATATATACGCTGAGGATTGCCGAGGGATAGCGGGGGGGGGGGGGGGGGTGAGGGTGTAATGATTGCGTTACCTCCAAAATACTACATCATTGTTGTCGTTACTGCTACTGATCCTACTGATGACGTCAGGGCGCGCCTATCTCACCAAAACTATTGGTTCACATATTGTCTGGATAGTCAGTCTTGGTCAAGAGAGTCAAGCAACCGCCGATCAACCGTCAGCCCCGATTGGTGTGTTGAATATCTGTGTGCGATATATCTATATATATATATATATATATATATATATATTTGCTTGTATATGCGATTGTGTACTAGTGTGTACATGTGTGTGTGTGTGAGTGTGTTGATGGGGGAAGGGGGTTGGAGAGATTCGAAGAACAAGATTGAGAAGAAACAAGCATCGATAGAGATAGGAGAGAGGGTGCACGAGAGATAGAGATTGGGAAACCGGGTCGTCAGGCAGGAAAGCGAAGAGGGCTGGGTGGGTCGTGGTTGTCGTCGTCGCCGCCGCCGCCGCCGCAGCCGCCGTTGTTGTTGTTGTTGTTGTTTTGTCGTCGAAGTCTCGAGGCGTCGAGGGCCCCTCGAGGGGAGCGACTAAGCGACGACCGACCAACCAAGCAGGCAGGCAAGCAAGCAAGCCTGGCAGGCACACAGGCGCATGGGCGGCTGGTGGTGGTGGCCGGCGACCGACGACACAACACGCCGCCGTCGCCGCCACCGCGCGGCTTCGACGAGAGAACAACAACAACAAGAAGAAGAACGGGTCGGTCGGTCGGCGTATGAACAGACAGACTCACAAGTGTAGACGATGAAGATGGAGACGAAGACGAAGAAAAAGAAGCAGAGGTCGCCGCTTCGCCGATAGTTCGTCAGTGCTAGTGGTGCCAGTGTTCAATCACAATAACAATAATAATCAGCATCAGCATCAGCATCATCATACTACTACTACTGTTGCTACTACTTTTACTACGAATAGTCGTCGTAGTCAGATTGGTGGTGGTGGTGGTGGTATTTATCGTCGTCGTAGTGGTAGCAAACATACTTTATAAGCTACTAACAAGTATCAATATTAGTTGTTATTATTATTATTATTATTAATATTATCATTATCGAATTGCAAGGGCACCGAAATGACGGTCGCGAGCCGACATAATGCAGACAGCAGGCGGCATCGATGAGACGGTGGACGTGCGCTGCGCACGACAACGACAACGACGACACTTTAGCCAGTTATAGCTTTAGAAAGCAACAACAACAACAACAAAAGCAATAACAACAAAAACAACGCCGGCTGTAGTGGCTGATGAAGAAGGTTAGGAGGAAGGAAGATGAAAAAGAAGAAGAGAGAACGGAGACTTATATGACGGCGAAAAAGAAGACGCAGAAGAAAAAGCAGAAAGGAATGAAGAGGAATATAGCAACCTCGGACGATGGAGTCGAGGATTGAACATAAGAGTAATGGAGAGAGAAAGAAAGTGAGCGAGTGAGAGAGAGAGAAGAGAGAGAAGAAGAGAATTGACGACGAGGCTAAACGATACAAGTCGGCCATCTTGTCGGCCCTTGCGAAAGCAACATACGGATGTGTGCGTGCATGTGTTTGTATATATGTATGTATGGCTATGCAGGTATATCCTTATACACGGATGGATACATGCGTTAGTGTGTATGTGTGTGTGTGTGGCCGTCTATATATGTAAATATATATATATATATATATATATATATATATATATATATATATATGTGTGTTGGTGCACGTTACTGTATAGCAGTGTGCGTGTGAAAGTGTGTCTGTGCGAGTATATGGCTGTCGAACGTAGGGGGACAATACATGAATAGTCGACGGGTGAATATTGTTGTCGTCGTTGTTGTTGTTGTTGTTGTTGCTTGTGTTGTTGTTGTTGTTGCTGCCGCTGTTGATCCTCTTCACTTGACCGGTCTCTCTTCATCTGCTTATCGCGTGCTGGTGACGACGAGAAAAGGCCCAGAGAGAAGAAGATGAAGCCAGTGGTAGTGGTGACGATGCTGATGCTGAGTATGATGATGTTATGGATGGTGTTGATCATAGGTGGTGGAACGGATGATGGTCATGATGATGGTGGTGGTGGTGGCCCGTCATGGAGGTGGTTTGTGCTATGCTTTATGGCTGAGTCACTCGCTGACTATCTCTACTGTTGCCTGCTGCTGCTGCTACTGCTGAAGAAGAAACCTTCATCGCGTCATTCTTACTATTCGACAAGCTATTCGGCCCCTTTGCTTAAAGTTGTCGGCAGTAACAGCGGTGGCGGCGGCGACGGAGCGATGAAGGTCTGTCTGCCTTGAAATGATCTCTCTACGAGATCAAAGCGTCTCAAGGAATAGGAATAGCTAACAACAACGTCAACAAAAACGAGAAGAGGGTGAAGGAGAATAAAAATAGCGAAAACAGGAACCACAGCTAACGATAACAGCAACAACAATGCCAACTGGAAGCAACAACACGAATAACAATTAGCATTAAGCAGCAGCAGCAACAACACCACCACTACCAACAACAACAACCATAAACAGCAAACAATAATAATAATGGCAACTGGTAGCAAACAACAAAAACAATAGCAGCAACAACAACAACAACAGCAGCGAGCTGAGGCTCAATTCTGGTCACCATGTGCTGCATACAAGTGCTGAGAGATCTACTTCAACCCCCCGTTCCTCTCTCTCTCTCTCGCCTGATCAGATTCACACGCAATCTCACCCCCCATTTCTCTCTCTCTCTCTCTCTGACTAACATGTGTCTCTCGTTCGTTCAACGCATGATGAACAAATGAACGAACGAGGAGGACTCGCAGCTGAGGTAGCTGACATCGTTTCGCCCTCGGCTGTAGAGTCAGGACAGTCAATATACACACCTCACTCACACACACATACGCTCGGCCGATAAAGAGCGACCCCGCAGACTCCCTATCTCAGCCGCAGTAGCAGTAGCCGACCGCCCTAGCTTTCTTTCTCCCCCCCCCGTCTCTCTCTCTCTGTCTCTCTCTGTTTTTCCCCACCCCTCCGTCTTTCCCTCTGTACGTTCCCCTGCTGCTGGCGTTGCCTCAGTTCGTCGCACTCAGTAGCATCGGGACGTTGCCTGATAATGAAGCCAGCCAAGGTGGGGTCGGTGGGTTGGCCGCTCCGTCCGTCGGCCAGCCGGTCGGTCGGTGGGTCGATTGGGGTCGGTCGGTCTGGGGGTATCTGAGGAGAGGAAACGATCCTGCAGTTGTTCCTGCTGGAGCAGGAACAGTCACAGTCGACTGTAGTAGTCGCAACTGAGACCGGCCCGCCGCCCGGCAGTCCGTATCCCGCACCCCGCGCGAAATTTGAACTCGGACCACCACCACTCTCTCCGAGATAGATAGAGAGGGAGATTGACAGAGGTTTGTCCGGGCTTTCGGTCGTCGTATTCGTGCCTACTACTCACTTGAGCTCTGAATGAACGAATGAACTGCGATTCCCCTTATTTGTTTTCAATGACCGCGAATGTTTGCCTTTCGGACTCGGAGTATGTTCCGCTGTTGGCAACTTGCAATCTTATTTGTAGTTAATGTTGTTGTTGTTGTTGTTGTTGTTCTTGTTGGATGTAGTGTCGTTAATGTTGTTGCTGTTGTGTCATCATCATCATCATTGCCATCATCCGCATCCGCGTGAACCACACCGCGATCGTAACAACAACGATTGGCGGTCTTCCATACATCAAAACGTTGTGTTGTTGTTTCCGTTGTTGGTGTCGCCATTCATCGTCGTCATCATCATCATCATGGTCGAGCATCGTCGAGATATGCTTTGCTGCTGCTGCTGTTGCCGCCGCTGCTTGCAGAGCTTCTATACTTTCGAAATGTCGATGTCGACGCCAGGCAATAAGTAGATCGCCGACCGACGGTGTCGTCAGTGTTGTTGTTGTTGTTGTTGTTGTTGTTGTAGAAATCTTAGTAGTAGTGATTGTTGTTGTTGTTGTTGTAGCAAAAATCTTAGTAGCAGTAGCAGTGGTTGTTGTTGTTGCTGTTGTTATCGTGGTCGCCATCTTCGTCCGTCGTCTACAGCGAGGCGCCGCCCGCAACACTTGAGCGTAACGGATTACACACATAAACACACAGAAATACACATCAATATACACTAACATACACAGTCAGAGAGGCAGGCAGAGAGGCAGAAAGGGAATGGCGACAGCGAGAGAGAGAGAGAGAGAGAGAGAGAAAGACACATGCCATCAACACTACAACTAGCATCGCCACCATATCGCGGATCTGTTCGCGGCTTTCGGGACAATGTTGCTGTTGTTGTTGTTGCTGATGTTGTGATTGCTGATGTTGTCGTTGTTACTGGTGTTGATGTTACCATGATCAGTGCTGCTGATGATGATGATGATGGTGGTAGTAGTAGTAGTAGTAGTAGTCGTAGTAATCACAGTCGTGACAACAACGACGACGATGGCGCCGCCGCTGGTGGCGACTGTAGAAACGCTATGTTACTGTTGTTGTTGTTGTTAATGCTGCTATTGTTGTTGTTGTTGTTGCTCTTGCTGCTGCTGCTGCTGTTGATTATGCCGGCTATGTCCCCATCACCACTACCGCCGCCACTACTACTGCTGCTGCTGCCTCCGCCGCCGCCCTTGTTCACTACTTTTTGGCCACACCGGTTCGCTGCGACGCCGCCGCCAATGGTGGCGGCGCTTCGAAGTTCGAACGTCTCGTCGACGTTCAAACAACATTTGGCTGGCTTGACGGCGGGCGCCTTAAATCGGCGGGCGGGGGGTGGGGGGGGGGGGTGGACTGACTGACGGACGGGGAACGACAGGCTTGGGGGGAGGCTAGAGGGAGAATTGGGAGGGGGAAGGGGGGTCACCAGCCAAAGAAGACGAAGACGACGACGAGAAACATCATCTCTATTCTATCTATTGGTCTAGCCATGCATGCACGCATGCATCGCGAAATGGGCTCGTCGTCGGCCGTAGTCACTTAGTTGGCAATCGTCGGGATTTCTGGCTATCATATGCGTGCGTATATATAGTGTATACATATATATATAATATATATATATATATATATATATTTATATGTAGATTAGTGCGTATATATATATATATATATATATATATATATATATATATAGTTAGTTAGAGCAAACCACCGCTGCTGCAATTCGCTAGTCACCGACGGCACCACCAGCACCGATGTCGTCGTCACCGCTGTCGGTATCACAGTCATCAGGCGCGATAAGACAAAAAAGAAGCAGAAGAAGAAGAAGAAGAAGAACGGGAAGACGGCGACGAAGAAGAAGAAAATAGGGAAAGAAGATTACGTTGATGACGATAACGGAGGAAAAGACGAAGAAAAACGGATGAAGAGGAAGATGGACAAGGGAACGAACACAACAACCAATCTACAATAACGACATCGACGACGAACATTCGTTGGTGAAAAAAGATCATGGCGGCTGCGGCGATTTTGCCCGCTGCCTCATGCCTCATCGCGAACGAGGTGGTTCGACCGACAACTGTGTGACCGCCGCCACAACGGTCCAAACCGACCACACGAACCCTCATGACCGCCGACCGTTCGACCGAACCCCCACTCGAACACAGCCCCTTGTGACCAGCACCCCCGACGCCCCCCAACGCCTGACCGCTCGCTCGCCCGCCCGCCCGCCCATACTGTCCCCGCTTTCGCAGCGACCATTCGCCACCTTTGGGCGACCACCGATCGTCTCTCGCCTCGTCGATCGGCTTCCGCTAATTCCGCTCTGATGCTGGTTACTTCGGCTTGCTTGCGGATTGACTGTTTTTCTTTTTTTTTTTGAGAGGACTAATTGGAAAATACGGAACGCACACGCGGGACCACCACTGCAGGATTGTCCTCAAGCACTGCAAGTGTGGGACAGCAGTGTCGGGCTTTAACCCACTAAAAACCAGTAATGTCTCCTTCCCCCCCCCCCCCCCCCCCGCCTCAGCAGGGATTGATTGGCTGGCTGGCTGGAGGAGAAGGCTTTGCTAGACAATTGGCTTATTGTTGCTTAGCCTGTTGCTTCCCCGTAGGAACATGCCGAACAGCGGGCGGCCGACCGACCGACCAACCGACCCCCCATGAAACAACTGGTCGATCCAGCGTCTAAGAGACAGAATCACTCACTCGCGTACGAGACACACTCCTGTGGGTGGGTGAGTGACTGACTGGGGTCGGTCGGCGGTCGCAACAAAACGTTGCAATGCAATGCGCTTAACAAGAGTGTGATTATCTGTTCGTTCGTCCGCGCGTCAGTCCGTCCGCATATTGCGATCATACGATAATCAACTACGCTCTGCCGTCGTTTCCGTTGCTGCTGCTGCTACCAGCTTGGCTGGCTTCGGCTGCTGTTGCTATTTGTTCTGGTTGTGTTTGCCTGCCAAACCGCCAAAAGAACTCTGCCTGCCCTACCTGCGATCTAACACAGAGCTACTACAAGTTTTTACTAGCTTGCGTCTGTCTGTCTCTCTCTCTCTCTCTCTCTGTCTCTCTCGCCTCGTATAGTGACTTCAAACTCCTCTTCACTCCTTTATATATATATATATATATATATATATATATCTTATAAATGTTTCTATATAATACCTCTCGGTTTCGCCATCATATCTCTCACTCTGATCGCTTTGTTCAGTGACGAACGACTAGCGGCGACTCAACTCAACAACACCGGCGACGGGAACAAACGACGACGACAACAACAACAGCAGCAGCGCGAACAACAACAACAATGACGGCTGTGACGCTCGTAACAGCCCCGCAGTTTGGTTGACCGCAATATTGCTGACAACAACAGCAACGACCACAACAACCACAACAAAGGGTGATATAGTAGCGTAGTATTCGCCGGGCGTCGCCGTTTCCAGCATCCGCCGATACTCAGTCGACAGCAAATAGCTGCCCGAGCAGGAGAGGGAGAGAGAGAGAGAGAGAAAGAAGGAGGTTGAGCGAGATATATATATATATATCGAGAGAGGGGGGGGGAGAGATAGAGAGGCGAAAAACGAGAAAGCAAAAAGCTCGAAGCGATTGAGATGCCAAATCATGCAGGCGGCCCGGCCTGGCAACTGAAGATCGGCGGCTGCTGGCTACCACTGACTGTCTCGTTAGCAGTCATTAACTAACGAACAGCCGTACTGACAGAAAGCGCAGACAGACAGAAGGAAAAGAGGAAGCAGGGAACGAGCGGACCGGGAAGTTAGCGGGCAGAACGTGGACAAAAAAAATTAGCATGATTGACTGGGTAGGAAGGATAGTAGGTAGATAAATAGATAGATAGATCGATATATGGATACACAGATGGATAGATAGATGCTTACGCTTATTATTATTATTATTATTATTATTATTATTATTATCATCACCATCATGATCATCAGCATCACGTTGATGATGATGATTGTTTTCATCATTACAATCAGCATCATAATCACCATGATAACCAGCAAGCAGCACCACCATGTCTGATGACGTCACCATGACAATGATGATTTGCATCATCATAATCATGAACATAGTCATCACCATCAACAGCACGGTGATTATGATGATTACCATCATCATCCCCATAATCATCATCATCATCATCGTCGTCGTAGTACCATTCATCGCCGTCGTCGTCATTATTATTGTTGTTGTTATTGTTTGCTCACCACGAAACACTCAGTGAAGTACCACCACCACCACCACTTGTTTGCTCGTGATGAATGCAATTCCGTACGAATAGCTGCGCTCGGTGCTCCGCTCGGCTAACCATTAGTACACTACTACTACTCGAATTAAAAACATTTTTAAGGAGGTTGTTTTTATTTTTTCTAGACCATCCTCCTCCTTCGTCTCCTACGGGCTTGGAACTCATCCAGGGGCATATCTTCAGTGCACCGAGAGCCGGACACGTTATGGTGTCTAGGGTTTCCTCACCAGAGTTCCTTGTGTAGGCAGCAGCATGGCCGCAGACTCTCAGCGGTCAATGGTTTAACATCTATTATCATTGAGCTTGATCGCTCAAAGAACATTCGATCAACAACGCGGACCGAACCGGTGACACCTCGGTAGCCATGACAACACGACTAGCGCGCTAGGCCTCTAGATCATGCCGCTATTGTTGCTGCTGTTATGGCTGCTGCTGCTATTAATACGATATACATAGTATTATCTATCACTGCCGACAAATAAATATAGCCGACGAAAAAGTATAGCCGATGAGCATACGAGCACATGAGACAACACTGCCAAAGATAATCGCCGTCTTCATTGATGCTGCTGCTGCCGCTGCCGCTGCGTCGCACCTCATCGCACCTCACCGCGCCACTCTGCTACGCGAGCTCCACCATCCCCCTCGCAGCATCGGCTGCTACTCATTGCTACTCACGATACTATTCTGACAAATACCACTACTACTAACCTTTTGCTAATGCGGCAGTTGTCGCCACTTGTTCGGTTGTTACAACGCTACTGCTTTTGTGTTTTTTTTCTTTTATTGGCAAACGTTTTTATTGGCAAATATATTACAACTTACGTTGTTTTTCAGGGAACCGCTTGCACTCGACTGCGATGAACATGAATAAAAACTACCGGTCTAACCACTACTACTACTACTACTACTACTACAACGAAAGTGGACTGTGCAGAAAACAGCATTTGCCGTACGCGCTTAGGTGAACCAGCTTTTTCATCGACGAAATAAAGCTGGGACAAGCACTGCATAACACTGCTACAGCAGAAAAAGAACAACAACAACAACGTTCGAGATCGAATCGAGGCGTTAAAGGCGAACGGGAAAGGGTTTTTTTAATCTTTCACGTTCAGTACATTTAAATGATGCGATTACGCCCATCAGACAACACCAACCTTCGGGAAAAGTTCGCTCATTCTATGGGCATCAAAACGACGATGATAATGATGATGATGATAGCAGTGCCAAATCGATAGTGGTTCGATTCGTGTTATGATTACGGTAAGCCGTATTCCGCTATCCCCTGCCCGATGTCGGATTTCCATGTCCCAACGGAGGGGGGACGCGTTAGCGCGGCTGCTGGTTACGGTATTTTTAACGTTCACCCTCTGTTAAAAGGGAATCCAACGTCGGCGGGAGCCGGGCAAAGAAGGGCTTACAATCATCGTATCTCTCACGAATCGAGCCGCCACACCATCGACTCAACGACCAAAATATCCTCATAAATGCGCACTTTCCTAAATCTAATTTGTTGTACTGAGCGGCACAATGGCGCAAAATGTTAATGCAATTTACGACAAAGCTAAAATAATCGGAGATATCATAGGATATTCATGTTTTGCGAACTTATTCAATACAACATTTTCTTTTGCAAGCCTGCGTTGGCTGTTTCTGGTTTTTAGACGAAGCAGAGATTCTTCTTTTTCAGCGAACACGCTGGTATGTCCCTGGTTTTCCGCCGTCGAACAACTCGTTGTTTCGCAATCGTACATGTATGTTGTAAAGCTACGCTATCCAGTCGGCCACGTCGACATGACAAATGTTAGTCATTTCTAAACTGTCACATCTACAGAAGAAATTGATGCGCTTTCATTTCATGCGGAAAAATCCGTATTATAACGAGTTCTGCGATTCCGCTCCTTCTCCCGTAAGGCTGGCTAACACTTTCCTAGACACCCTGTATATACACATATGTAGATAAATAAAACAAAATGACGCCCGTGGCACAACACTAGATCGGACCGAAGAGCGGCCGCGGTTGCATAAAGCTTGTTAACCATGGGCTTCATCAATCTTCGGCCCAGTCAAGTAAATTTCGTACAAGCAAATTGCGGCAATTCTCTAATTATTTGCTACATGGCCTGCAGATGCATTGTTAAACAACTATTATATATATATATATACAAATGTTGTTAAAGAAAAATTAGAGCTAAAGAAAGAAGGATCACTTGGGGAGGTGAACGAAAGCTTAGCAGTGTTCTTAGTAGAGCCTGCTGCGGGGTCGTTTAGTTCAGATGACGACGATTTAGCCTGGTTCATCTCCCTCCATTCCTATCCCTTCCACCCCCCTCTCTCCCTCCCTCAGTCTTCCTCGCGAGCGTCCTCTCTCTTTCTCTCTTGGTCTATCTGTATCTCTTACTCTTTCGCCATACTTCTTCCTCTCTTTCACACACACATACACAATTTTTCACTCTCCTTCTCCCCATTTGTCTCTTTCTCTCCCTCACCGTCTCTTTCGGCAGCGGCGGACTTAGGAAGCCGCACCTTTTCGACCACGACTACGAGACGGCGCGATAAGATCCGATACACGACAACGGCGACGACAACGGCGACGACGACAGCGGCGGCGGCGGCGACGACGAATGAGAGGACAAGGAACTGCTTCGATCTGGCTGTTGAAGCGGGCCCGTGCGCGCGTGCGAGCTAGCCAGCAACAAACTGCCATCGAGCCACTGAATCTCTGGCTGCTGCTTGTCTGCCTGGCTAAGTGAGTGTGTGACGGGCTGGGTTGCTGGTTGGTTGGCTGGCTGGCTGGCTGCTGGGCGGGCGGGCGACTGACTGTGCCCCCGATGGACCCCGGCTAACCCCCCCCCATCCCGCCGTTTGGGAAGCGGAAAGTTGTGGAGCTGCAGGAGCGTCACCAGCAG
>QVRM01002568.1:215000-275180 GCA_003439945.1 Dermanyssus gallinae | reverse complement strand
GAACCCCTTGTATATGGCACGCACTCTCGTAGAAGCCACGTGTTGTGTAGTGCGTAAATTCCCTCCCTATCTGCATTCATCCATGCATGCATTTGAAGTTATCGCCCTTATTCTGTGAGAAAAAAAAAATAATTTTGTCATGTTGGCTTTATTTAATTACAACAACACAGGGTACTCCGAAATTGAACGAAACCACTTGATTGGAAAGTAATACATTTTAAAACATGGCATTTTAAAGAAGTGCTCACAAAAAAAAAAGAAAATGGTTTCAGCTTAAACAAACCAGAGCATATGAGTCATAAGCTCAGCGTCAGTCAAATAAGCGTTGAAGCTCGGGAAAATAATAAAAATAAACTTTTGTAGACTTCTCATTACTACTGTCCATGCATACTTTAAGCTGTAAGAGGAATGAATTGATTGAGCGTATTGAGCGTACACAGAGAAATGAAGCTAACAATTATGCCTGATTTGTCGTCGAACCATTGTCCCTGCTTATTTGCCCGCGCTTTGTCTGGTAATTTGCCGCCTTGATTGTTACGGAGGCTGTTAGTATATGGTTACCGCTGTTTTTGTGTTTCGTGCTGTTGCTGTCATGTGGCATGTCTGGTTAGTACGCATGGCGTCCGCTTGCTACATTTGCGCAATTCATACCAAACAAAAGCAACCTACCTTGCCTGAGTAAACAGGCTTCTGTTAGAGGTGAGTCCATCGAAGGGGGCAGGGGTTATCGCGTAGACAATTGCCGCCAGTATAAAGAGCATATGGACAGGTAAGGCACAACAAACACCGCAGGCGTATCGCAATAGGTCACTCATGTTACGAGGGTCACATAAGGGGACAAGGGTCACAAAAGGCTTCCCTTAGCTAAGCCAAACCAGGGC
This sequence comes from Dermanyssus gallinae, assembly GCA_003439945.1. NCBI lineage: Eukaryota > Metazoa > Arthropoda > Arachnida > Mesostigmata > Dermanyssidae > Dermanyssus > Dermanyssus gallinae. Next base: position 274,299 of record QVRM01002568.1, on the reverse strand, counting down.
ACAACCAAACCTGGTGGCAGCACATTGGAGAACAATGTCATTTGCAGATTGGATCAAAGAGTGGACAGATCTCAGAAAGAGCACTAACTAGTGGTATTCTCTGTTTTGGTTGCTGTAGACGACAAGCGAGGTCACGAAAGTTCCGACAAAGTAACCTAACAGCGCCAATGCCTACTGTGAAAGATAGACCGAGAACTCGCCTCAAAATAGCATAATGAAATCTGCGCAGCCTTCTAGAATTTAAAAAAAAAACATTTTTAAAGGAGGTGGTTTGTAAGTCTAGAATATCATCCGTCCCCTACGGGCTTGGAACTCACCGTTAGGTGTATCTTCAATACACCGAGGGCCGGACATGTTTAGATATCTAGGGTTTCCCCAACAGTCCTTGTGGCATTATGGCACCCCCTACAAACAGGTGGGACGCCAAAATCGAACCGACCAGACGGAAGGTAGAAGATTACGGCGTGTTCAGTGCTTTGCACTAGTCTATCGTGATTTAACCTTTATGTTCGAACACTTCTTTGATGGCGATTACGACCTCAAACTGGATATCCCATTACTCGAACCTGATTACTAATGTGGCAAAAGTCTAGATAACCGTAACACCGACTTCCAGGGCAATGGGGTACTAGTCTTGCTTATTTATCTAACTAAAACGTCTGTTTAGATAAGCTTACGAAGCCCAAGAGTAATTGTACCTGATTTGTATTTGTTTGCATGCTTTGCACGCACTCACTTCCCTATGCTTTACCCAATTGTCCCACTAGTCACACACCCGCACTGTCTGCGCGTCAATAATAAGCTTTAACGCATGAAAAAAACGTGTTTATCGTTGGCTGGCAATGTGCATGTTCATGGCAGCATTTCCAAGTCTAGAAATTTCGCTCTGATTTGCCCAAATGCTAAATGGTAGCAATTAAATTTTACTTTTTTTTTAAATCTGAACTTGTCTAAAACAAAGCTCAGGACACTTTAACGCAAAAACCTTACTTCATACGGATGTTTTTCTATGATTATGTCGCGTGTTGCCGGATGTACCTGCAAAGCCCTTGCAAGTGCCAGCGCATGTCGAGCACTTCAGACAGCGAGAGACTTCTTAACGTGTCAGTCTGGCTCAAACAAATTGCTGACATTACTATGAACGTGCGCATTGATCAACACCAGGGCCAGAGTAATCATGTACTATACGTTTGAATATAGTATACTAGAGATATATTCTATACATGCACGTAAGTGTCGCGCAAATTATGCAGATTGCAGACGATATAAGTGGTGATTAGCTAGACCAGCGTCACACATTTCTAAAGTCATAATGCGGCCTTTTATGTTACAGGATCCGTTCTTTTTGTAAGTATGCGGCATCTAGTGCCACTATATTGTAATAATACGTGAACACAATTCGAAGCTGTGCATTGAATTTTTTAAAGCGCGTTGAGAGAAAATAGATTATTGTGCCATACACTACTGTATTGCCTTCAGCCACTATCTGTTAAAGAAAGAGGGACCTGCGTATTTTAAGAGACTCTCTATAGGTTCAGTCATTTAGCGATTTCCTTAGTTCTCGGTCAACCCAGCCGGCAAAACCGTGTAACAATTCAGCCTCCTGTCACTTTGTTGGATAAAGTCAATAGTGCTACTGCTTGAAGAATAGTGAGACAAATGCAAGCACTATGTAATCTGATTATACTCCCTTTGCAAATAAATCGCTGTGTATATGTGTGTATGTTTGTGTATATGTAGTAAAAAAAATTAGAAAACCCTCCCAGCTACCAACGGATATACGCACGCTGTAACAGGGTACGTTCGTACAAATATATATATATATATATATGTGTATAAGAACCTGCCATGTTACAGCGTTCGTTATATATTTGCCCGTGCAATATTAAAGATAGACGACATGCTACAAACTAAGCGTATTCGTGCCGTTATACAGTACAAATGATCCTTGTATATATATATATATATATATATATATATATATATATATATACATATATATATTCGCATATGTATATAGGCTCAAGCAGACTAGCTAGAAATCCTGCGTGCGTCACGTATTTACTACAGATTTGCATATCCGCTATATCATTCGTGGAAATATTTTGTTGGCCGTGAAAAAATTGTTTCGCATTGTTACGCCGGCTTTCGGCACCCGCACGCTGTCATCTCTCTTTCTCTCCCTCGTATACAACGGCGAGGGTACGGCTGGGGCCAGTGAGGGTATGCAGCGAACAATGCAGCGACGACGGTGAACGTATGAGCGGGCCGGGACTGGAATAGGGTGAAGCTTTCGTGGCGCATATGAGTGGCGCCGGCCGAAGGAAAATGCGCAGGTCAACGAAGGTGGAAAGGCGAGCATAGACGAGAATAGAGGGAAAAATCTCATCTATTTCTGTCTTTGGAGACTTCGTGGGCTGCTCAGCTGTTCCTGGCGTTCGTCCCCCTGCTGCACGCAACGCATCAACTCGTCGTTGTCGTTGTTGTTGTTGTTGTTGTTTTGTTTTGTTGTTGTTGTTGTTGTTGTTGTCTGTTGCTGTTGTTGCTGTTGCTGTTGTTGTTGCTGTTGTTGCAAGTCGGGCCGGTGACAACAGCGGCCGCGAGATCGAGGTGGAGATGGAGGGAGAGAGAGCATGAGAGAAGACGAATGTGTATTTAGTTTTCTTTTCCGTTCGAATATTCAGAATGTAATATTGCGCAAGCAAGATAACACAAATACCTTCAAACCTACCTTTAGGCGAGCAGGCATTGTGTTCTCGTAGGCACGAACGAAATGACACTATCCTACTTGGGTACTTGTTCTACACACACATTTGACGTGACTGACTATCAAATTTGAAAGTCGCGAGTCTAGAATTAAAAACATTTTAAGAAGGTTTTTTTTAATTCTAGGCCGTCTTCGGTCTCCTCCGGGCTTACAACTCACCATGACATATACTTTTAATGCACCGGACATGTTGAGATATGTAGAGTCTCCCGTTTTGCGATTCGCTGGCTTAACACCAAGCAAACATATAACTGATGATTTTAGTTCGTGCGATACATTTAGGTATAAGCATTACTTAGCTCATTTTTTGTAGAGCGGAGCTTGTTTTTAGAGCGGTGGGGTTGAGCTTATGGTTCAAACTTCTGTAGCTTCTTGTCACAGTGACAGGTTTAAGCGTTTGCAGTAACACCTTCTCGGCGTTATCGTTTGTGATACCTGGATCGTCATAAGCAAGACTTGCGCACTCTGTGCTGTGTTGATCAGTAGTTTTATTGACGTGCTCTTTTACAGGCAATCTGTCACAATTTATGTCGAAGTCATATTTCATTAATAATACCTACCTATTGCCGTAGCACCTGCATCTGTGTAGTGTAGCCACAATATTATGCACATACACACAAACGTATATTACACTTGTTTTTGCTGTGTACACATATCATAGGGTAAGTTAATCTTGCATAATGTCAACAATTTACAGACTTAAAAACTAGAGACAATTGTTTTCTGCGTTAAGTTCCATGATCAAACGTATTTTAAAGACGCCGATCCGGTCCGTATTTTGGAGGTCCTGCGATAGCTCGTTCCATACTTTTGGCAGCATGCAGGCTAGAGCATGCTGCGTTAAGGTCAACCTGAATCTTGGAGTTTGCCTGTTTACTGGCTTTGTTTCGTCGAGACAGTCCTGTTTCTTTCGACTCTAGAGATGATCTTCCTGCGCTTCCTCGCCCACTTTTCTCCTTTTCTGTTTCAGTCTCCTTCTCATCCTACCGGTCGCAACTTCTTAAATCTGCTTAGTTCGCCGACACTCATCTTCTTGTTCCTGCTTTTAGCTTGCTTCTTACGATCTCTTTTGAGATGACCCATTTCCCCATCATATTTGTTTTCCTTCACACACGCACACACACACACTTCTGTGTGTAGCTTCTGTAAGTTGCCCTTACATGCTGAACAATGGTCCGTGTATTCTCGATATACTTCGGTAACTTACAACGTTTGCGCTCAGGTATGGTAGATATATGTGGATATATATTAAATTGGCAAGTCCATTTGTCTACAAAGGTCTTGTACGTAGCATGAAAGTTATCGAACCTAAAAAGTACCTGATCAATGGTAGTTGGCCTTTGACATATAATGAAATCGTTTAGCTAACATACGCTACACGGATTATTGTGTGTGCAGCTTCTGTGTATGGACATTGCGATATTGAACGTTATCACATACTTGTCTGCAATACAATTCCGAGAGTTTCCGTAACGGCTAAAATCAACGATGTGTTTCCAAGTTGAGCCATGGTGCTGTAAATTATATATATATATATATATATATAATTTAGAGCACCAAGATGGTAGGAATAATATTAATAATAATAAGATGCTAACAGTCAGCAAATAAACACATAATAGTAATAAAACGAACGAATATTAGTCGGTTTGAGAGTGGGAGAACTGGTTTCCCCCCATCGCTGTGGTTGTGGTGACGAAGTCGACTCCCTAGGCCACCACGGTCTTTCTTGCGCCAAGAGTTCAGGCAGGATCGCACGCCACTCGGTCCTGAACGAGACGTTGTGCAGAGTATTACGGTTGGCAGGCTACCCATGTGTGCTGGGGCCCCCCGGTTTAGTCAGAGATGACGGAAAAAGGCCTGAGGGAATGACTCTGACCCCATTCGATCGGGGCCATATGCTGGTGTGGGATGCGACTGTTACCGACTCTTTAGCCCCTTCATTGGTCGGTACTGGCGCAGCCCGCCCTCGGCATGCGGTTGCCTTAGCGGAAACAGCCAAGTGCAGGAAGTACTCAAGCCTGGAATATCCCCACTTGTTCTCACCTCTAGCTTTTGAGACGACCAGGGTTGCTTACCAAAAAATTACTCAGAGACGTCGGGAGAAGATTGGTGGTTGCTACAGGAGACAAAAGAGCGGGGGAGTACTTACTGCAGCGCTTGTCGTTGGACGTTCAGAGGGGGAACGCTGCTTCGGTGAGAGAAGCTTTGGACAGGTGGACCAGCCCCAGCTTAGACCTAGAGCCTTGAGTTGTTTATTTTCAGTTCGTTATGTGACACATTGTGATAACAGACAACATGGACAAATAATTTTGCCGGCGGGCTATGTCGGTCCATAATAAAACGAACATTTTGTAACTTCTAAATCAGCTATTTCTGTTGACGCGTCTGTGGAGTGGAAGTAGTCACAAATTGCATAATAACTAATGACAATCGCTTGAACAGTATATGCATCCTCTTATTTGCTGAATCTGGGGACAAGGAAGATTTCTGTGACTTCCATGGCTTACGTACTTTACAACAGCACTACAGGTAAATGTATTGCTTAGTGTGAGAAATCGACACGAGTACATTGAAATCTGTCTGTTGTTAGCCACTACGATTTTTTCTGTTTATTATCTGCTTATATGAATATATATATATATATATATATATATATATATATATATATATATATATATATATATATATATATATATATACATTACATGATAGATTGACATATAAAAAGCAAGACAGACGAATGTAGCCCACTGCCCTCGTACTCATGTATGTGCGCCAGAAATGTCGGTTATCTAGCGTAGTGCATAGTTCTAATTGCTAAAGCCCTATCATATGCTTTACATTTGTATTTATTATATTTAAAGTGTACCAACTCTAACCCAATTGTAAAGGAGAGAGCAGCAACTGTAAAGTTAACTAAATTGTTTCAGAGTAGAGGCCACTACAGAAGACCAACAAATGAACAGCGCTGTCAAACGCTGTTATTGCTCCGTTTTGCAATTGATTTGCAGACCTAAAATTGCTCGGCTTTCCGTATCCACGTCATCATTCGATCGATCGACCGCGTTAAGACTCCATGTCCGCAGCTCGTTTTTGCCAATTCGTTATTGCGTTTCAGTGGACTGCCAATGTCATTGTCAATGTATGAACAACCAGTTCTTCTGCATGCGCACCGTGCGTATCTAGTCGAATTACTCGTGCATAGCCAGACTAACCCGTGCGCTTAAATTATTGACTGTTGCCTTAAACATTTGTATTCGTGCTATATCCAGAACCAACGTGAGAAGTCCTTTAAACAACTGTACACGTTACAGCGCTATTATTATAATTACTATTACATGTTAAACAAGTATGAGGTGTGAATATGTTAACGCAATTCTTTTAAGGAATGACCTCACTCCATAGCGCCTAAGTATTATTATTTTTATTATTATTATTTTTATTATTATTATTATTATTATTATTATTATTTTTTTTTTTGTGCCACCAGCGCTCACTTTATGACCTCGCTCATAGGAAGGAGAGCCTGCAACACTTATCGCCGGCAGACCGAAACAGTCCGAGAGCGCTGCTCTGGAGCGCCAGAGTCGGACCGATCCGTCCACCAACCCCGCTCATGGCCGGCCACACAGCGTACTGCACGTAAGCTAATGTTGCGGCTGTGGCTCTCTGTATCTTTACTGCTGCTGCTGCTGCTGCTGGGACGGCTACTGGTCTCGCGTGCTATTTACTCTATTTGGTGAGGCGTGTTCGAACTACGATTTTATTACTGATTACACCAGTAGGCGCGAGTGCGGCTAGCGCTACTGCTAATGCTGCTGCCGCTGCTGTATTTGGTGATGCTTTTCCGATAACAGTCTGGTCCTGGCCCCGAAACAAGAAGGAGGAGGGATCCAACGAAGGAGTAGGGATCCCCCGAACGAAGGAGTAGGGATCCAAGCGGACAACCAGACAGTCAGCGAGCCAGCCAGCCAGCCAGCAAAGAACAAGGCAAGCTGGCTGTGTCTTGAAAGACAACCCAAGACAAATAGTTGAGCATTCTCTTCTTTTGCGGGATCGTCACCCCTCTGTGCAGCAGGCAGACCGGCAGGCACACACGAAACGAACGCCGGCCGCAACGAAAACGACCGCAGCGCATAAACTCTTTCTCTTTTGACTGCGCATCTTATGAGCTAGCGGCATATTTCAATCTTTTTCTCTCCCTGCTTCGCTCGCTCTGTAAGCCTGTGGGTGTGTCTGCGTATCTATCTATCTATCTATCTATCTGTGTATCTATCTATTCCTCTCTCTCTCTCTCTCCCTCTCTCTCTCGGCTGGAGGTTGCCCTGCTGCCACCGCCCCCGCCGTCGTCAAGCTGCGAGTAATAATAGAATTTATTGTGAAAGAATCTGTTACTTGGCAGGCTGCCAAGACGGTCGCCCGTCGGTTTGCGTCCGTCGCTTGCTTGCAGAACCCAACACAACCATCGTAAGCAAAGCTACTGGCTCGAATACGACTATACGCATTTAACTAGATAATCGAGTGAGTTAGCTACAATTACATGTATATATATATATATATATATATATATATATACGCGCTGATGGTGATGTATGTGTAGTGTACTTTTGCAGGAATGGTAACCTTACGTGAGGCTTAGTATTACTAGTTTAAAAAAAATAGCTCATCTACTACGATCGAGACGCTGGTGCACTTGATTCATCTTTCTTGAACTTGACACAGTCCTTAGCAATAGAGGTCTGCTGTAATTGTCTGGTTTCTTTTCTATCAATTAGTAGTGGGAGATGATACTCTCAATATCCGACCAACAATACAGCCTTATTTTTTTTTCTTCCGTGTGGCAGCGTTAGCCATCTGAGCAGATGATGAAGCATCTGATAGTTGTGCTAATGATGGCCGTCGTCTATGATAGTCGGCAGAATCACTTGAGTGGCCTGAGAAACCACGTCAACGATGGTCCGATTGCAACTTGAAAGAGTCTTTTTTACAGAGTCCCGTCGACCATGAACGCCCTAAAGGGCTGGACCAAGCAGACCGAGACTCCGCACTCGCATAAAAAAACCTCAGAAGGGAAGTCACTAGCGAAGACTGGTTCGCACTGCTGTTGCTGCTTCAAGCCGAACATCTTTACTCTACGATTTCATCCTACCGCCACCAGTGAACGCTTGGCGGTAGTGTAAAATGGTAGATTATCTGTCAGCTGAATAAAAATACTATCGGCCAGAGAGCATAATGTAATCATTGAAGCACTGAGTCTACTTAGTGACAAGATGCTGAGCTGAAGAGAACTTATTTAAAGGCTCCATACTCTAAAGCATTTGGCCCGGCAAACACCAAACTCTCTCTTTCCCTCCCCGTGGTCCCCGGCAGTTGATACACTACACTTAGCTACGGCAGTTGCTGGTACTCTCGTCAAATTAAAAAAAAAATAGCTATAGCACAATGAAGAAGAATCGTTTGTGACAAAGGTTAAATGTTTGGCAATGCACTTCAAAGGCTAAATTCATTCATTTTCATTCATGACGTATTTATCCCATATGCAAAATTAGTAGAGCGGCCCTTGTCTTCCCCCGTAGTAAATCCTTTAAAGTCTTCGTTTTAGTAAGATTTTGATTACTTTTTTTTATAATGTCACGGCGGTTAAAATCTGTTCTGTTCCCTAAAAGTTTATATGGGTGCCCATGCTAAACGCTCTCAATACGGTGTGGTTCGGGGTGTCCTCAGCGAGTTCATCGCCGCAGTAAACGCACTCGTAGCCCTAAGGGCCTTCCCGGTCCTAAACAGGTAGGACTGGCTATCGCCGTGACCATTTGGCATTCGCCGTGACCGCCATTTTGCTGTTAGGGTGCCGCTCTGAGACAGATGCTCTCAGTATGTACAAATGAGACGGCACCCGACGTAGGCGGCCTCCGTAATAAGCCATAGTGCTCCGTCGAGCCGTCTTTTCCTCGGTGGCTGAATACAGCCTCTTTCTATACATAGCGACGTTAGAACGCCTTGCAGAGCAAGCTTGCGAGTGCCATGGGGTCAGTTGCAGCCGATTTTTTTCCCTTGGAGATGCTGCATAAACTGCAGAAAGCTTCGGCAGTCGTCGACGGCTTTTTCCTTGCGCAGGTCATATACGAGTATTGTATAACTTTGCTCACTCAAATTTAACACACATTACATTTGCATTGTTTATGGGGTTGTTCAAATGCGATACGATCTGGTCTTCGTGTTCACTAAATTCCTCGAACGCATCTCATCACGAGAGGATCACGATCAAGTAGTGCGCAGTGTTTCGTCGTTAGGAGGTTTGTGAACTGATCCACTCAGTCATTATCGTTTATAACTGGGTTCAACGGCATACGTTTCTTCGGGAACGGTAGTCATGGCCTCTACTGCCCTCTGTTGTTGGTCAACAGTCCAATTTTCCTAATCTCGCACGAACCGGCCTTGTCCTATGATCGCTGCTGTCGACACAAGGCGGGCCTAACGTCAATGTTATGCAGTATTTGGCGCAGTACGCGCTCGAACAATTATTTCTAGCGCAATACGGAGCAGCTGTTATTGAAACAGGACAGCAATAAGTTGGCGATTTCACCCAAATATTCAAAATGAATTCATACTATAAAATCACCCAAATAATACAAAAAATAAAGCGGTTGTCCTGATTAGTTGTAGCTCAAACTGTGCCCAAACCCGCTCTCTAATAAAAATTGCTGGTAAGTAAATATCGTTGGTGGATTCTGTGAATGGTGGGTAAGTTCATATTAAGTTGACGAGTTACGTATCGGCGTCTTGATAAGCAAGCTAAATCAAAGCAACACCTAGGTGGCTTTCACTCCCATGGAATACATTTCTAGGAGCTCATTGTTGACTCTATCACTAACGATTGTTAGTCTACTACGGGGTGTCTAGAATTCGTATTTTAGTTAATATTTTTAGTGATATATTAATCTCGTAATTCATATGGCGAGACTATTGTGAGTACAAACTATGCTCTAAGACGAACATCTTTTCACTCCAACGAAGAAAACGGGAGACTGGTGTGAGTCCGGTTTGCAATCGGGTGAGGATTCAATTCGATTTTGTTGCCCGGAACTCTACGGAAGGCGTTCGATTGAAGTCAACGCTAATGTTATTGTGTTTTTGACAAAAAGTATGCGCATCACAGATTTTTCTTTAATCCGCTCGTTTCAACCAGTTGTGCTTAGGAGTGCGGTTTGTCTGCTCTAGTTGTTTTGTTATTTGACAGCTAATAGAATACGAACACGTAACATTAATAATCAATACTAAAAATAGCGAGATCTTGACCAGACGATTCCCTCTTCAAAATGTTTACGTTCTGGCTCCCTGGGATGTAACTGTCTCATGCACGGCGGCCATTTGTGACAGTTTGGTGCGGTCTCTGGTCTTAGAAGAAATCATTAAACCCAATTTTTGTTCAATGAACGGCGAATGGCGAGCTATATCGCAGCATGATCTTTAATTGTCTTTGGCCAAGTTTGTACGGAATGCATGTTAGTGATTGCCTGGTTCTGACAAGATGGCGCTACAACCCACGACTGAGTTTTGAGGGGATGAGGTATTGGGGAAGCGGGCCATTTAAAGCATATTTCAAACGCTCTTTTGTTTTTTTTATCGCTCTTATGTTTTTAAAGTTATTTTAAATAGCATAAATCAAATACCTTTTTTCTATGTGTATATATATGACCGTGTGTCTGATCTGAGATGCAGGTCACGCGGCCTTTGCTTACGACTAAGGCTTTAGCTGCCACTGCAGCAGCGGGCGATACATGAGCAGGACGAAACGGCGAAGCAAGCAGAACAAGGAAAGGAAGAAGGAAAGGATGAGGAAGAAAGCGAAGAGTAATATGGTGATGTGGTGGTTGATGTCGTGATGGCGGCGGCGGTGGTGTGGTGGTAGTGGTGGTGGTGCGTTGTACGATCGATCCTCTTGGGTACTGTTGTATTAGCAGCTGACCCACTTGTGGGCCGCATGCATTCGCAGCATGCACAGTTGTATGTATTTGTTGGCGAACGCTACCAGTGGATGCTGGGGGGGGGATGACGGTATTTCTTCGTAGGTAGCTAGGCAGTAGGCGGGGTGCAGGCAGTGCCGGGCCGTCGGAAGGGCCGATAGGTCCGAGTCAGTCAGACAGCCTCTGAGTGAGCGCGTGCTCTCTGCATCTGCTCTACTCTGTGCTCTAGACAGGTACAGGTTGAAGGGTACGGGCCCGCATTGCCCCTTCGGTCGTTGGCGGGCCGCTGTCTCGCTCGCCTTTGCGCCCGCCGAAATGGCTTGCAACCTCTCTCTGCTGCAAACTCCCCAGAGTGCAGAACTAGTCATTTCTACGACGGAAAGCCACCGCCACCACTGCCGCATATCGCAAGCCGCACATACTGTTATAATGATGATGATGATGCTGATTATCAGCATCAAGTCCGCAGGTATGGCCAAGAGAACAGAAGGGGTCAGAGCCGGCGCCGCCGTCTCCGTGAGAGCTGGACTGGTAGGTGCGAACCTACAGAAGCCAGCTTCGACACAAGCGATAGCAGTTATCATGTTACGGTATTAGAGCGTAAGTAATTTGAATACGCAAGGGATTTCGATAGCACGGATATGACAAAGGAATGAGTTTCGCTCGCTGCTGTCGGGATATGGCCGCGGGACGCCAGAGAGTAGAATAGTAACTGACCAACAAGAAACAATAGTGAAAATCTCCAGCCTTGGTAAAGGCCACCCTCAGCCTGTCTCTGTTCAGGAACATAATAACGCCAGTGCCAGTGCAGAACGACTGACGGTGCACAATATATGAAAATTAATTGGCAGATATACTATGTTAGATCCATAAATATGAACGCTTTTGGGATATATTAGATCTAGAAATATGTTCTTTGTACGTAACGTTTTTCCATAACTCTCTTACATATACTTAATGCTCTAAGCTGCTAGTATGTGAACACATATTTCGGGATTCTGACGAATTGTAGATGAATGATGCATACTATATGGTGCAAAATATCTTATCTTAAACCCACGTCGTCCCGATTGCAAGACAATGGCCTTATTGCTAGAAAAAAAACCACCACTAAAACTGATGGCCATAAGCCATCACTATACCAGGTGCGCGATAGATTTGTTTATCAATCAACTTTTGCTTCTAACATTGGACCATTTTAGAGTCCTGGGATGGTCATAGTCACACGAAGTATGGACGTACTTATGCATATGGAAGTTATGAAATACTAGTCCGTTGGCAGATCAGAAGTTTTTGCAAGCTCCCACTGTATGTAGGCAGGTCACCTGTGTCACACGTGTGAGACACGACGAAGTGCGATCGCAGCCTAAAATGAAATGGCATAGAGGTGATATAGCAGTAAACCTGTAAAAAATAAATGTATGCACAATATACGCATAGCAATGCATAAGGCACTCAGAGCATAGATCAAAGAAGGAAAAAGACGTAGAAAACGCACGCTTTGGAAGCCGATGATACAGGATCCATGGATATACGAGTTGGCACACGAGTTGGTACTTGATAGAAATGCCTCCGGACCAGCCTTTGTCTATCTTAACTAACAGCGGCTTTGGATTTTAACACGATACATGTACTAGAATTGGAAGGAAATACAGACTATGTGCATGTTTTTTGAGATAGCTAACTGGGAAATGCGGTACGCACACATGCAGGGAAGGCCAAGTAAAGCCGACGGAGATTTTGCTGGAGTCGGCGCTGGGGCTCCCAGGCGGGGCATAATCGGACAGTATGTTCTGGTTTGTCATCGACCGCATTGGCACAGTGTAAGCATACTAACGAGCTCGACAATTCGATAAAGGTAGGAGCGGAACCCCCATGTCCCGTGAGCACTTTTGTAATGCGGTAGTCTGTTTCCCCTCCAGACCGACCAAGCTATGACCTTTTGTCTGGAAGAAGGACCTTCGTTCGCGCCCCTGGGCATCCACTTTGAATATTGTTCCACTCCTCTTGCCAGCGCCTGGCGATCGAAGTTCTTGCTTTGTGTCGAATCTTCCCAGAGTCGACGCCGTTCCTCGGCCTTAAGGTTCCAGGACACGGTGTCAGCCAGCACCAGGGACGCCACCGTGCTTACCGTTCGGTACCGCTGATGATACGCAGGCCTGGCTGGACCCGCTGCGCGCTTTGAAGCGTGCATCTTCGTGAGGCCGTTGCCAGCGTGGCCTTCGACCAGCCTGGACCGCCGTCTAGGACGATAGATTCGGTTACTGACATCAGAAGACGGCGCCTGGACTGGCGCGGGCCGTAGGATGTGTAGGAAGTGGCAGCCCATGAGCACTATATCGATAGTGCAGTTAAATCAATAGCGTTGTTTCTTCAGGCTGATTATCACGAAGGCTTGCCACTTGAACATATACATTAGTAGAGTAGAGCATTTATTAAAGAAGCTAATTGTCTCGGTTTTTTTACTATCATTATGGTTTATTAACACCCAGGTTGGGTAAAGTTATCTACATCAGACAGAACTAGTGCTTCCTTCACATCATTGGGTCTTCTCTCATCTTGCTAGTTCAGGGATTGACTGAACTGCTGGACATGCTGCGGCGTGGTATCTATCGCACTGGGCGGAGCACCTCGTGCACCTGCAACACTCCTGAGGAATGTGAAATTCTTCTGTGCTGCATAACACGTGATGAAACCCGTGGGCTGCAAACGCCGTAGTTAAATGTCTGCTCTTGTATCCGGCTGCTCGTCAGGCCGTGCTTGTCATCGCTACCGTTTTATATATTCCTAAATCGATTTCCTTTAATTTATCCGTCCACTTCAAAGTATAGGCCTCAAACGCTCTCGTTCTAGGTAAGCCCCATCGAAGTTGTAATTCCTATGTCATTAAAGACCCCCCCCCCTCTAAGATATGAACTATTCTGTTCCTACAAGAATTGGCTAACCCCAAAACCCGTTTCATAAAAAAATATCTGGCTCTATCTAGTAACTGCAGATCTGCTTTTCCCAGTTTTTCCCATATAAGTGATATACCGAATGTTGCTATTGGTTCTATCTTAATTTTAAAAAGGGCGGACGCGGTATGTATTGACAACATTTGCGGGTTCTTAATTGCTGCTGCTGCTCCTCGAATTGCTTTTCCCACTCTGCTTTCTATATGCCGCCGGAAACTGCTTTCATTCGACGTTATAGTGACTCCCAGATAAGTAAATTTATTTACGAAATGTACCTCATTGCCCCTGGCTTGAAGAAAGTCGTCTTTTGCTAATCGACCCCCTCGTCAAAACTTAATTGCTACTGTCTCTTGCCAGTTTATGCTGAGCCCCATCTTGTCCGTATAATTAATTATTCGTTCCAGTCCCTGTTTTACCCTAAATAGACTCCTACCATAGATTGCAATGTCATCTGCGTACATTAAAGTACTTGCCCACTCTCGAGTCCATCCCTGTCTCACGCAGTTAGGTAGCCCTCCCAATAGTACCGAAAAAAGCAACGGACTAAGTCCGTTACCTTGTGCCACGCCTGTAGTTTGCTTACTATGCTCTCCCTAAGGATGGCCCCTAAAATGTTTAACAGCTGGTTCGGAACTCCTTCCAAGGCTAACTTCTCCATAATTATGTTTCTCGGCGCTACGTCAAAGGCGGCCTTAAGATCTATAAACACTGCATATAACGGTCCTCTTGGCTCGGCTAGAGTTGCCCAAATCTCTGTTATCAATTGGCGCAGGGCCGTATGGGTCGACAACCCATGTTGTTCTTCTGGTACTGCGTTTCTGGCTTCTAGAAAGTACTTAAGTTTATCTGATATTATCCCTGAGAATATCTTATAGAGGCAAATTTTAAGTGTTATACCCCTCCAAGCTTCCGGTTCTGTTTCTATGCTCTTCCCTTTAGGTATAACAATAAGGGTATCCTCCTTCCACGCTTTAGGCATTTTCCCGGACTGTGTCTTTGTCCCAAGGCCCATTGTAAACTATTATTTCTTTTGGAGTGGTGTCGGCTCCCTGTAGCATACCAGCAAAGTGCTTAATCAGTCCCTCAGTCTCCACTGGGCACTGCTGTTTTCTTTTATGTTTTAGCAACTTGTGAGGATGTTCCTCTGCCTCTTGTAACAACTTTCACTCTTGGCTTTCTCAGTACATCTGTTGTTCTTCGTCATTTTCTTTACCATTATAGCAAACGGCCTCATTACTGAAAAAATCTTGACGTATTCCCTAGTTAGCCTGTTGGCAATTTTTGCTGCTCTACAACGCTCGTTGAACCAGGGTCTTCCTTTTCGTTCGTGACGCGGAACTATTGCACTTTTGATTAGATTTACCAGTTTACGTTCATAGGACTCTAAGTGGATTTCCCCAGGTGGATATACCTCCCCAACTCCCATTAAAAAAATCCCACTATCCAGTTTTGTTCCGGACCCTAGTCTACGGCTACTCTCCTCCCCACCGATGCTAACCTTGAATGCCATCCCCATGGGTATGTGCCTTCTGAGCCCCGCTCCTTCCCTAAATGATGTATTTTCTCCTAAAACTGTTATATCATTCACGTTTCCGTCTGTGGCAAAAACGTCGATGACTGATGCTCCAGTGCTACATTCAAATGTGTTTAGGCCTGGCTCGCTGACCAACCAACAACCTATCTCCGTTATAATCTCCAAAAATGCTTCAGTCCGTTCAGAGTTTTCCTTGTCCAACCTCGCATTAAAATCCCCCGCTAAAATCATAGGTGCTTTTCTCGGCACAGCTTCGACGCCGAGCATAATACGTTCTGTCATGGTCTGAGTAGACTCTACACCCGCCGGTTTCACGTAAGCTGCCACAATCTCAACCCCCCTTGACGCTACTGCTACTACATTTTCCGCTTTTATTTCTACTTTCATTTCTCCAATTTCTGCTCTCGTAAACACTGAAACCCCCCATTGGGCCTACCCCGTCCCTCGCCGTTATGTGCAAGTGCGTAATACCCGTAGAAGCCCCCCAAAGTGAACGGTTTTACAGCCCAGGCTTCCGCTAAAATTAGAATATCCACTCCTCGGAGTGCCTCCGCGCCTAATAGTTCTAATAAGCCATGCCCCTGTATTTCCATAGCACTACCTTGATAACTTGCGTAAGCTTTCCTTGAATGCGATTTCTAGATTTCCGTAGGTTTTCTTGCGGAGTCCAAATGTTTGTATTCGGCGCACACATGGAAACGCTTTGGTCCTTGAGTTGAGTCTTTGCCGAGCGTCATTGGATCTTCGATCCTAGAACCGTAATTCTGTTGTCATCGCAGTCATCTGGATTAACGGGAGGTGTCGCACTTTCTTTGGCATTGCTACAGAAAGCTAGCTGGATCGACTCAGCCAGCGAGTTAGCGTTTAGTATGCTCTTCTCCGGCTGTGGCATTGCCCCGCTAACTGCGCGTATGACAACTGGCAGTACGGATTCCAAACCTTTTGAGATAACGTTGGTTATAGTTTTTTGTATGATTGGAGATAGTCTGCGGAGCACTTCTTCTACAATACTGTCCGTTTATGGTTGTGCCAATATATCTGGCTGTGGTGACGAAGCTGCCGACTTAAATGCGACACGGTCAGTGTTCTCTATGCGTGTCGTGTCCGTGGGGATACGACTTACACCGTCAACTTCTTTTACCCCTTTCTTCACAACCGAAGACCAGCTTCGTTTCGCAAAATTGTCGGATGCTTGACTGTTAGATACTGGCACGCAGATTGGGACTGACGGGGCGTCATGCTGCTTCTGTACCATGCTTCGCGAGGCCCTCTTTAGTTGTTCCATACGGAGCAATCTTTGCGGACATGCTCCCCACGTAGCCTCATGCTCCCCTGCATAAACAACAGCGGGCCCGAGCGTTGCAATCTTTTCTGAGGTGCCCCATAGAACCGCATTTCCGACACCTGGGTTCCGTCACCAAACTATAACACTTTACTATTACTACTACTACCACTAAACTATAAGAGCACTGCGAGGGTTCATGATATAGTATGACTCTATGCCGTTTAAGCCCCAGACGCACCTCAGCCGGAAAGCTGTTGCCAGAGAATGTAAAGATAACGTGGTCCGTTTTTTTTTACTATCCGTTCCGCTAGCCAGCTAGGAATACGCGACAACCGTTAATATTCTGGCAACAAGGGCGGCCATAGAAAATGCAGTATACAGCGTTCTATTTCTTTCTAACCCACAGCAATATGCCGTTGAGAGTGCGTGATATAACAGCAAAGAGGTGACAAGTATTTTGCAAAACGAAGTAGTTTCTTGTTGAGGTTCAGGAGTCCTAAAACTTAAAAAGTAGAACCAAGAAGTTCTGAGTTGAAGACCAGCAGCAAAAGGAACCTGCGATCTACGTCGTTTTTAGAACTAAGCGATGGGTAGTAAATGAACTTCTGGAAAGCGTAAGATCGTTGAGCGCGGCTGTCGAGTTTGAACTTGCGATGAAAAATGCATCATCGAGACGAATCGACGGCGAGAAGCAACTGCAGAAACTCGTGATCACCAGCCCCCATGATCGGTCGCAGAGCTCTCAGCGAAGTCGCTATCGATAGTGAATGTCTGCTCGAGACAGATATTTCGGGTAGATTAGTCTGAAGTTAAACGTTGTTTCCGCTCAAACGTCTAGGGTGCCTACCAGAATCATCCGGGTCCTTTCGTGATGAACGCGTAAATTCTTTTGATTTGCATTCGACTCGCCCCACCAAGAAAGCGTAGCCCTTGGTTCGATGTTACCTGCCGCCTTGCCCAAAAAGCCAAGATAGGTTTCAGGCCTATAGCGAAGACTCAGCCCATGTTCTATCCACTAGCCCCCATCGGTATGACAGGCGACGTAGAGCAATGCAATAGACGATGATGGACCTCAAATGCAGCCAGACCAAGGCCTATCACTATCAGGCAAAAAAGTTAACCCACCTGCTGGTGGACCAGCTTCTTTGCCTGATTGCGATATCCACCTGAATATAAGGCCGCTATAGGCAGCACCAAGATCCTTCAGCCAACGAATACTACGAGAAGCCAAGCATCAGAGCGAGCGCCTAAAGAAGACACGATTGCTCCAGAACACAAACATCGTACCTATCGCTCCGCAATTATCCACTAGTAAGGCTGCCACCTGCAGCGGGAAGCAGCAGTGGCGCGTTACTGGCTCACTTTAAAACACGCCTTCCTGTTGACTCAAATTACGGAGAACTGTCCGCATTGTAAAGACAGTGATTCACGTCGTTTATTCCAAAAGGCAAAAGAGCACTTACTGACACTAAGTCCTGGGGCATTGCAAAAAGATCTGTGTGTATAAATTCCTAGAAGGCCTTCTTGGCATTTGACCTCGAGGAACAAAGGGTGACCGAGGTGGTCAGTCCTGCGACAGTAGTGCACGGTTTTAGCAAAACAACCAAACACCCAACCGCAACAATTGAACCGCAATACCAGTCCTGTTAGTATTGTGGAGTTGGTTGGTTGGGCGAAACAACTGGTTCAACCCACGGCGCCAAGCCTGCTTACCAAAAATGGCCCACTAAGCATACTTATTTAAGCGATCTTTAATTGAGAGAAAAACTTCACACATATAAAACGTTTGAAAATAGATTGAGGCTATACTCCCCGATACCTCTAATTCATCATTTCGCATTCGCTTTACGCGATGAAACTAAAAATACATCGAGCGCGCACTATTTCCATTTCTCCATTGCGACGCGCTGTAGCCTCCACGTCTCTCTTACGAGCACGAAGTATGTACCAAATGTTCGGAGAGGAATAGTGTAATTGGCAGCCTTTGGTCCAGTCTGTTCATCGTCATTAGAAATCATTGTTCTTCCAGCCGTGCGTGATCAGACGTGTGACAAAGGTACGCGGTTTGTTAGCGGCTCATCTTCCCGATGGCCGCTGACGTTATCTTAGCGCATTTAATAAAGCGATATTTATTCTCGTTTGGGTCTGGTTGTCTTTATGTCTGTTTGCCCTATCTGCCTGCTGTGTGACCACCCGCACGACGCATCATCCAAAAAGTGCGGCGGCGGCAGCAGCGGGAGCAGCGGCGGCGTCTGTAGACGCTAACGATGAAGTTCGCCGTCTGGCTGGGGCGATGACGATGATGATAGTGATGGTGATGACGACGACGACAACGCACCACATGCTTGTACAATCAACGGTTGACAAATTTAATAGAGATAGCGGGAATGCGGCCGGGCCGAGCCGGGCAGACCGACCGAACGCCGGGCCATCTGGCCCTTCTGCACCATTACCCACAATTCTCCTTAGCGTCATGGAGTATTAGTCGTCCGACCCCAGGAGGACGTTCAGGACGTGGGGAGCCACCAAACGATCGCTGCTGGCTTATTCGGGACGTTCCCACACTGCTGCCGCCTGTGCAGCTTCTGCTACTGCTGCTGCTGCTGCTGATGGGGTTGCTGCAGATGGGGTTGCTGCAAGCGGCCAAGAAGGCTCGGCTGCTAGGAAGATCTGACCGACTCGAGCCGATATGTTGCCTCTGCGTGCGTCTTGCCTTTCCTGTGCCGTATGAATCATATAATACAGTGGAGACGGGCGTTTTTTCGCTTGCCGCCGCATTCCTCCCCCGCCGTCTCTTGCCAAGGTTGCTGTTGCTACGACGCCCTTGCTACTGCTGCGAACGCTAGGTCTCGCTAAGCCCTGATAGGCCTGATCGACCAGGCTACCGACAAATCAAGTTCTGTTGGCTTAACATCGCAAGGCAGGCTATCCCAGTCACAGTCGTACGAACAAAACTTTTGCGAATATTTAAATAAAGCAACCATATTCCTCTGACTTGAGAACCAGCAAAAAGTGTGAGCAATAAGGCATACCGTCAAAACAAAGCTCGACATCAACTCAAACCAGGACGCCTTGAACATGTTTGTGTGTGTGTACTAGCCTGTACTAGCACACCTAGTGCACTAGTACTCTTATAACCTGACAAGTTATGTGCCTTTCTGGATGAGAGTTCTGGATGAGAGCAAAAGCAGAATAAAGGGTAGACTGAGCAACTCTAGGAAGTAAACGTAACCGAAGTTATTTGGGGTCGGGAAGAGAGTCAACCTATTAAATATGCGCAAAAGGTCAAGTAAAATCTTCAGACACTTGTCTTATCACACGCCAGGCAAAACTACAGTGGATCTACGCCGTGGACGCAACGGCTTTGGGAATCACCAAAAAGCGACCGATTTGATTATTTACTTGTATTTTCGAGTAGATCATCTATAGGTCACCTATTGTTGTAAGTAAAGTCAAGGATGTTTTGACAAATACAATTGACTTGCCCTTATCGCCCAGATTGCGAACAAGGTAATAGGAAGAGTAAATCAGACTTTTTTACTATGTACTGTGTTTGTGGGAGCTCTTTTTGACACAAATTATTTTTTTTAGAAAAGTCGTTCTGCCCGTTATTGAGTCACTCAGTGATCACCGATGCATAGTCTCCGAGGTGGTCAACCGGAGCGCAGGCAGGAAGCGATACGAAAATAGCGGCTGCGAAACGCAAGAAGACCCGACAAGAGACGCGGCATGGAGGTCGTGAAGAAGATCGAGCAGACGACTCCGCCGTAGTGCGGGAGAGACAGCAGTAAATCTCAGAGACAGCAGCACCGAGAAGATCATGTGCCGCAGCTCTAAGGAAAACCATAAATAAAATTGTTCCACTCGCGATGTTCCGGCAGCCGACGTCAAAGTCTGCACTAAAGTGTACAGAAAAGCAAAGATGCCTCTATGGCTGCTTCTCCGGAGGAGTACGGGAACCTACTAGAAGGAGCTGTGCGAGGAAGTGGAAACATGCCCCTAAAGCTCAAGCTGGTGCACAGCAGTAAAAAAACTGAGCCCAACTATCTGCTCAGCATAGTGGAAAAAGCATTTGAGACAATATTAGCTATTTGCCACGTGAGGAGGGACTTCGGGGGCTCAACAAGTGATTAACGGAACTAAACGCGCCGAGCACAGAAGATAAACTTGTCACACAATGACGGCCCAACCGGGAGCACCCATGCCATATTGGCAGGCTGGCGATCCCGCCGTGCTGGGTATGTGATGTAATGATGGTGTCATTACATCGCCATATGGGTACGGTAATGGCGTACGCCAAGTTTTCGGGCTGACTCTCAGCCAAGATTTAACGTCCACGGAACTGTTTCTCACATCGCTTCATAGACGGAATCCCATAAATACAAATATGCAAAGGTGGGGCTCGAACCCGCGCACCTATATGTCTCCTCCTATATGTCTCCTCCGCGCACCTATAAGTCTTCTTCTAGCAGCCGTCACGTGCGGTCGCGTTTGGCTTTGCTTCGTACAACTCGGTCGAAGAGTGCAGGAACCTGAGGCCTGAAAAGGCTGACCAATTGCACTCGACGACCTCAGCGGTAGGGAGTTCAACGCGACTAGTAATTACTGCAAAGGTACTGTGCAAAACTCGATTTTTTCTTGTTTTGTGTTCACGCGTGCTTGAAATTCGAACGTTCGAAAAGTTCGAACGGTGCCAGACATCGTCCGTGCAGTGACCGGTAGGCCGGTTAACCGGGCTTCCCGGCAGTGTTTATACACGTAGCCCACTGTGTACATAACTATCTGTGTATAGTACTAACTGTGTATATAAGTGCAAATGAGCGCTGCCTATTTAAGTGCTCATTTTCAACATTGTATATAACAACTACGACAAGCCGCCACGAAGAGTGATAGAGCGCGTGCCGAAGCGCTGCTGTGCACGGGGAGTGGATAGCAGAGTGGCAGCGTCGGCGATCACAGTAGCGGTCTAAGCCAGACCGGTCTAGGTTCAAATCGCAGCGGTGTTTTTTTTTTTTTTTATCTATAGTTTCTTACTTCACACTTAACTTTTAATAGTCTAAATCTTAATAATTTGCCTACTTACATAGCATAGCTTACAATTCTCACTCTTAAATTTCTTAAACTTAATTTGATTTTGTTATCCCCGTAACTTTCGTGTTCTGAACTACTTTTACTTAATTTGAACTTTTAGTAGTCCTTATTAGCACTATGTTTTCCCGGGCAAAAGACCCGGGCAAATGCAGCCCCTACCCGGGCTGCGAAGAAAACGCAAAGGACGACGATAACATCACTCCTGGCGGGGGTAACCCCGACGAAGCGGTCTCGGGTAACTACCTCGACAAGATAGCCGCCATCGCACAAAGGCTTACTAACCACGCGGCCAGCAGAAAAAACATGGACGTAATGGTGAAAAACCTGGCTGAGGAACTTCGCGTCGCGACAAAAGAGGCCAAGGCACGAAGTAAGGATGTCGGCACACAGACCGTTAACGAGACCGCAGACTCGGGGTGCCAGTGTACACCTGACACCCTTGCCCTGGAGCGGCAGGCCGACAACATCACTGCCATGATCGAGAAGTGCCAAACAGAAGAGGACCTCAAGCGCATCCTCTCTCTTGAATGGCCAGAAGCCGCCTACACAAGGGTGTCGCACCTCGGGGCCAGCATCCTGAAGGAGAGCCCCCTTCGAATCCTGGTTGCCCGGGAAGACGATCCTTCAGACAAGACCACATGGCAAAACGTGGCCTGCCAGTTCCAGGGCATAGCCGGCGAGGCCGGCCGCAGGACAGGGGTGGTCATGTCACGCCAAATTTGCGAATCGGGGGATGACGGCGAGCCCATCACCCGGGCCCTAGTGGCAATCACGCTCCCTAAGGACGCAACGCTCCTCCAGGACAAGAATCTCCTGGACCAGACGCTGAAAAAAGCCAAGGCCCTCGCGGGCTCAAGGGACCTTGGGCCAATACCCTGCCACATGGCAAGCCAGGGCGAGGGGAGGGGAGTCGGCAAACTCTTGGAATGCCTCTCCCGGGCACAGGACCTACATCTTGCTGTCACCCCTACGGCGCGCACAGACAGGGGGGGGGGGGCAGACGGTGGCAAGAAGAGCTCGGCCAGCACCACAACAACTTTCCTTCTTAAAAAGAAGGAAGG
The DNA here is from genome assembly GCA_003439945.1 of Dermanyssus gallinae. NCBI lineage: Eukaryota > Metazoa > Arthropoda > Arachnida > Mesostigmata > Dermanyssidae > Dermanyssus > Dermanyssus gallinae. The sequence continues at coordinate 251,640 of QVRM01002568.1, read as the reverse complement.
CAAGACTTACGCCGACATGATCAAAGAGCTGGGTGTCAGGGTGGACCCCAATGCCCACAACGTGAGGGTAAATCGAGTTCAACAACTGCCCAGCGGAGATGTGCGGCTGGTGGTGGCAGAGGCGGTACAAGGAGGGGCCAGCTCCTTTCTCCAGGCCCTGCAGTCAGCCGGGGAGGCGGACGCCACTGTCGACAGGACGTCACTAAAGCGTCTCCTGATCAGGGATGTCATGGAGGGTACCACCCAGCAAGACATCGAGGCTGCCATCCGCAAGGCGCTGCCCATCGAGGGACCACTTGCCGTGGAACCCCCACAAAAGGGGGCCACCGGCAGATGGACGTCCCTGGTCCGAGCGGCCCCTCCCGACGCCGCCAGGCTCCTAAACATCAAACGCATCCACATGGGGTGGTCCTCGTGCCCAATCTCGGAGTGGATCACCGTGCCGACGTGCCAGCGCTGCCAACGAGTGGGCCACTCTGCTCCCTCGTGCACTGGCGCGGTCGTCACAGGTAAGCGCTGCCACAGGTGCGGGGTAGTTGGGCACCTCTCGAGAGAATGCAAAGCGGCGGCGACCTGCTATAACTGCGGCGAAGCAGGGCACGCGGCCAACGTTGCCGCTTGTCCAAAGTACAGAGAGCAACTGGAGGAGCTCCGCCGCCGCGGCACCCGGCCAACGGCCGCGCACCTCGCGATAACACGAGTGCCAAACCCAACCCCGGCACCGGCTACCCACGAGGACCACCCCAGTGACGCCGTGGACGCCGAGGGGTTCACCCTGGTCACCCAAAAAAGCCGCAAGAGGGTACAGACATCGCCTCCTCTGGACCCTCGTGCAACGAAGGCATCTAACAAGCAAGCCTCGCCCACCAACGACAATGACGCCAGTTCGTAAAGTACTCCAGCTCAACTGCAACCGCAGCAGAGGCGCGCACAACATGCTCCAGGAGGTCAGCAGCAGGGTAGGAGCCGACCTCTTGTTGCTCAGCGAGCCTAACATCCGGTGGGCAGAAAACCGTTCCCCGGACTGTTTTGCAGACGCCGACAGCGCTACGAGCATCGTACTTGACCATCGCAGCCAGATGCGCATCTCCAGACACGGCTGCGGCTACGGTTTTACATGGGTTGACGTCGCAAACATCGGACGCTTTTATTCCTGCTACTGCAGTCCTCACGTTCCACTTGACAACCTTAACAGGCTTTTAGACGACTTATCTTCCTCTTTTAACCAAACTGACGCGCCACTTTTAGTAATAACCGGAGATTTTACCGCCGCGGCCAGCGCATGGGGCTCGGCCAGAACCAGTCATAGGGGGCTCGCAATCCTCGACTGGTTAGCGGCTGAAGACCTCGTGGTTCTTAACAAAGGTACGCCCACCTTTCACAGGGCCGGGCGCACCTCATGTATCGATTTTACTATCACGCGCAGGGCCGATGCCAACAAGATTTTAGACTGGAAGGTGCTTCAGGAAGAGGAATCCCTCAGCGACCATTTTATCATCGAATTCCACGTGACTACTGCCACGATGACAAATCCAACGCAGCGTCCGCCCATCATACGCCAGGGAGCCGAACAACTTCGGAGGTCCCTCAGGGCCCTTATAGCAGCAGAGGGACCTCCAACTACGGCGGAGGGTCTCCAGCTGCTCCTAGAAAAGGCGTGCGCGGTCTCCCCAGGCCGTCCCGCACGTCGAGGATACCGAGGAAAGCCAAAACACTGGTGGACCGCGGCACTGGGACAACTACGGCGGAAATGCCTAAAAGCGCGACGGTGGCTCACCCGCGCCAGACGATCGTCACACGACGGGGAGGCCGCCAGACGCTTTAGAGCCGTATACAAAAACTTGCGGGCTCTCCTGCGCAGGGAAATCTTCAGGAGCAAGGAACGCTCCTGGAGGGCTTTCCTGGAGGAGCTGGAGGACGACCCCTGGGGGCGCCCATACAAAATGATCAGGGGGCTCCCCCCTTACAAGCGCAGGGTAGAAATATCTCCGGAAGATGCGCGGGTGGCGATCGAGGCGCTCTTTCCTCGACACCCACCCTTCGACCGCGCCCCCTACCTAGAGGCTTCAGGGGAGGAGGAAGAGGATACCCCGGAGGTCACGCTCCAAGAGGTGCTGGACGCTGCGGCACGCCTCAAACAGGAAAAGGCACCGGGCCCAGATGGTGTCCCGGTCTCCGCGGTCACAACACTGATGAAAGAATTCGCGTCAGCGGCGACCGGGATGCTCCGGTCGGGCTCGTTTCCCAGCGCATGGAGGGCCGCAAGCTTGGTCTTCATACCCAAAGGCCCCAGCTCTTACCGCCCTATTTGCCTACTCGGCTCCCTGGCCAAAGCTTTCGAGTCTATCGTGGAGGCACGCCTGCGGGACTTCGCGGAGGAGAACGACCTGCTGTCAGAGGCCCAGCATGGGTTCCGCAAAGGCCACTCGACAATCGGCGCCATAAAGCAGATCCAGACGCAGGCCGAACTCCTCCACGAATCCCCGCCAAGAAGACGGGACCTCTACCTCGCTATTTTACTAGACCTACGAAACGCTTTTAACAGCCTACCCTGAAGAGTCATCCTGGAGACTCTTCACAGGAAGAACGTTCCCTTTTACCTACGGCGCATTATATCGAACTACCTAAAGGACCGGACAGTACAGTCTCACGGAATCGTTTTTAACATGACTTCAGGGGTGCCACAGGGCTCCATACTTGGCCCCCTGCTATGGAACATAGCGTACGACGACGTGCTGCGACTAAGGGACCTGCCCCCCGGGGTCAGCCTCCTAGCCTATGCCGACGACCTCGTCCTTACCGTCCAGGCCCGGACACCGGACCTGCTGCAAAGCCGTGCGAACGAAGCACTTGAAGACGTCGCCCGCTGGATGCAAGCGGCGGGACTCGCCCTCGCCCCGGCCAAGAGCGAGGCAATACTTTTGGTAAGACAGAGAAACTGTCCTGCCATTCACCTTCGCCTAGAAGACCAAGAGATTGTGCTTGTTGGCAAGGTCAGGTACCTCGGGGTCACCCTAGACAGGGGCCTCCGCGGCACTGAACACGTGCGGCGGGCGACGGAAAAGGCAACCGAGACAGCAAACAACGTCGCACGGCTTATGCCTAATAATCATGGACCACGACAAACTCAGCGGCGAATAATCATGTCCGTGGCCGAGTCAGTCGCCCTATACGGAGCTCCGGCCTGGCCGACCGACACTCTGAAGCTTGCCGTCAACAGGACGCGCCTGCGTCGGGCCCAGAGGGTCGGAGCCCTCAGGGTGATCGCGGCGTACCGGACGGTAAGCGCAGCGGCGGCTTTCGTCCTTGCTGGAACGATTCCCTGGGATCTGAAAGCTGCCGAACGCCGCCGCTTATGGGGTAACCCCCAGCGCAAGAAGGACGAGGAGCGTCGGCACACTATCGACCTCTGGCAGGAAGAATAGGCCGGACTACAAGAGGGTGCCCCTGGCACCAGTCTCCGCGCCGTTATACCCGACATCAAGGAATGGCTAAACCGCCCGGGGGGTGAACTCACCTTCTACACGACCCAGATCCTGACAGGGCATGGCGACTTCCAGTCCTACCTGTTAAGGATCGGGAAGGCTCCCAGTCCTAAATGCATCCACTGCGGCGACGGACCGGAAGACACTTCAGACCACACGGCACTGAAGTGTCCAGCATGGGCGGAGCAGCGCGTACCCCTACTGCTTCTAATGAACACACCGGATTTTAACCTACGCGACGTCTGCAAAAAAATGACGGAAACGCTTTTAAACTGGAACACCACAGCCGGAGTCTTCAGAGCCATTCTACAGAAGAAAACGAGCGCCAACTACCTACGGTGCCCCCCCCTCCCCGTGGCTCCCGGGGAACACACCCGCCAGGAGTAGAAGACTCGCCCCCCCTGACTGTTTGATGATATGCGCAACGCAGTTCCCAGTCAGTGTGGGGGACGGGGACATGACTGTTTTTTAGTGGGTTGGAGCCCCACACTACCGGCCCGCATCTGCAGGGAGCTCTCCTGCCGCGGTGCCCGCGTGTGCAACCGCATTTCCCAGTTAGTCCTCTATAAAAAAAAAATATATATATGTCTCCTCCTGTTGCGAGGCGCAGACATAATCCACCACGCCACCGGGCTCGACCGGTTACGGTTCGACCTCAGAAGTAGTAACCGGCCCAAATGTATGACCAGATAAGGTACTCTGCAGTCGTCACTGGGCTATAAAAGTCTAGCGAGTTTATCGTTTATATTACATGCGGTATTAAACGCAGCCATTGTCGAGTTCCACACTTTCCGTGTGAGCGTATGTTCAATTTGTTCGGCTGCTAGCGCTCACCCTGAACACCGACCGAGTGTGAACTTAGCTCTGAGCAAAAAACGGTGAAAAATGAGAATCCTGAGGTCTTTAACGGGCTGAGCAACGCCACTCGGTTAACCGCACTTAGTAAAAAATAATCCAGCACACACCTTGAACATTTAAAGGTTCTGTGCAATACATAATTGCGTGTCAACTGGATGTCAACTTGAGCACGAATTCGAGCGGCTGAGCCGGGACATATACCTGCCTTCCTGCAGAGTCGTCGTCTCCTCGAAGAGCAAGTGGGCAATTGGCAGATGCCAGGACAGGGATGTTGGATACAAGGATACAACGAGCTAAATATGTGGAGGGGCAAAGTGCAGATTGTCGAGCATGTGGACTAGAGGATGAGTCAATCGAGCATATTATTAATAAATTATAGCCTTAGGGGGTGCAGAGATATAGAGCTGTCAGAGGCTTTAGCTCTAGGACCAAATGTTAAAAAGGACCTGGTAGATATTACAAAGAAGAGGTTGTCCCAGTGGAAAACAAATACTCAGTAAGTATTGAAGTATACATGGATTATATGGATGCGTAGGTAACATATATGCTGGCGCTGTTGTTTTCTGAAAGAAAATAAGAAGGAGGCATGGACCCCTTTAAGGGTCCTAGGGACCCCGGGCAATCAACTGAATTAAGTCAGAATGAAACAAAGACAGAAATCTTGGAAGAAAAGGACAGAAGAACGAAAGCGATAAATCAAAATCCAATCCGCCTAAGCGGAAAAAACTACGGGCCCAAATCGAGAAGACAAGGTCCACACGGACGGGCTTAAGATGCCAATGAGAAAAACAAGACGAACATAAAAATAGACTATAATTATCTTCAGACTGGGAAGGACAGTCCATCAGGAGAGCAAAGGATGTCTGCTTTAGGAAAACAGGAGGAAAGGCGGAACTCGTATTAGACGGAAGAAGCCCGGTTCTGCCAATGGAAATGGCAACTGCAGTGATGAAAAAAACTGAGTTCGACAAGCACAGAAGAGAGCAAACAGCGATTACGACATCAACAGATGACGTAGCTCATAAAGAAACGGGTTTGCAGGTGTTAGGACACGCAAGTCGGACCGATGGGGGACCCATTAGTAACTTCGGCCAAATGATTAGTTCGGACGCTCACCACATCCCCTAATGTCACATGGTACTGCTGGACATAGTACTGTAGGATGGATACCTGGGCCATTAGAGAGTGAAGCTTTAGGGGGGAGGTACTTAGTGGGTAGTGATCTTGGCGAACCAACATCCAACCGCTAGGATCGAGTTCCACACTGCTCGAGAGGGTGAACTCCCCGCACTCGTAGCAACAGTGCGTAAAAGCATTCACTCTCCTCCATAAAAAAAATCGGCACACTTAAAAGGCTGATGATGCGTGCCATCAAGTTATGTGACGACTGGATCGGTATCGTTTGTACTATTGAGAAACTTCTGAGTGCCTAGGAGAAAAACCTGTTTTTACAAGGTCTCGAGTTCCCAATCGTTGGAAGTTATGCTTGTGCATTACCCGATCAAAATCTTCTGGGATGGAACATGGCTGGATTTTAGTTGATAATAGCCCTGGTTAAAAAAGGCTCCTGGCCTCGGTGGCCGAATCAACGGCGCTATACGCAGCCTCAGTCTGGAAGGGACATGGCAATGCGGACGACGAAAAATAGGGGGGCACTAAGGTCGACCCAACGAACGCTGGCAATCAGGGTAAGCCGGGCGTATCGAACAGTCTCGACCGAAGCTCTTTTGGTCCTAGCCAAGATGCTGCCACGGGACCTCCTAGTGGCTGAACGAAGTAAAATGTAGACAAAGTCTGGATCTCACTAGGGCCAAGAGTGCCACCATATTGGCCTGTCATAAAGAATGGGCGCAGGTAAGACCCGGTGTGACCACAGGGGGCTGGACTAAGAGTCTGATACCGGACCTCAGGGTATGGTATGACCGCCGACACGGGGAGCTTTCCTACTGGACGACTCAGGTTCTGACCGGACACGGCCAGTTCCAGAGCTACATGTCAAATACCAAGAAGGCCATCAGCGATATCTGCGTACTGTGCGACTCTGGAGAAACGGACAACGTATAGCATACTGTTCTACGGTGTGATGCTCTCAGGGAAGCACGGGACGCAGTACCAACCGCTGTGAGAGGCCGACCCATTAAGGAGGTGATCGCCCATATGATGACTTTAGCGGGCATGGAGGGAGGCGACGAATTTGTTCGACGCGGTTTTGACACTCAAGACAGCCAAGGAAACGACCAGGCAGGAGAAGGTTTGAGCGGGTCTCTCGGGAGAGTGGTCGAGACGAGGAGCCGAGGGAGGGGGGAGGGGGCGGGAAGCAGCCAGGCCCTCATGGTCTCGACGCACCCTCACAGGACGGATTACAATGGCATCCCCCTATTCAACCGCAGGTAGACATGCTGGATGATAGTCAGGGATAGAGCTGATTGAAGGAGAACGGCAGAGACGCCTCTCCCTCGGCTTCGAAGTAATGCCAAAGTAATACCGAGCCTGGGGGATTGGGGAGGAATCCGGATTTAGAGTGTTTGCGAGTCTCACACTAGTCACGCAGGCTGCTAGTGGCGTATGTGCATCATGCATTCCCAAAACCTCCCAGAAAAAAAAATGATAATACCCCAACACTACCGGTTCAAGCTTGCAGACGAGTTTCCTGCAGTGATAACTGCGCGTGCGTACGTACCGAATTTTCCAATTAGTCTTCTAGAAAAGGCTTAACTAAATCAAAGCTATTGCACAACACATCCATTGATGTGATGATAAAGGCATCTTATGCACCGAGCAAGATGGCTTAGTGGCAAAGCCTTTGCCTTGCATTCCGGGCCTGTGTTCAAGACCCAGACCGGCAACTCTTAAATTGGTTTGCATGGCTTCCAATATAAACAAGGTAAGTGCCGGAGTGGATTAAACATCAACCATGACATGAACAAACCGTACACGGGCATTAGTCTTACGGAAAACTTAGAAAACATTTTTATATACCACCATTGATGCTTTATGTTCGTTATATACATATATATATATATATATATATATAGTCCAGGGGCGGTGTAGAAGTGATGCTCGGCGACTTTAATGCAGAGAGTCATAAACCCCAATTCGTCGTAATACATAAAAAAAATATTTATATAGATTTATGATTAATTTCTTTACTCAAATCTAAGAACAAGACGCGCCCTAACCAACCCCAACATTGAACTAAGTGAGGCCATGTTTTATATGCACCCGACACTATTTTAAGTTAATGAAAATAATACGTATATAGATTGTTCCATAAGCCCGTTCGGATTTTTCACACGCCTTTAAAGACACGTGTCGTTACAACGGAAATATTTTATTGAATTCTGTATAGCCCGCTTTTTCCAAATACTTTAGCCCAACGTTCAGGCAAGCTCAGGATACTATTATTCTAAAAAGTGGCATCCTGGCTTCCGAAGTAATGATCTTTATACATTTTAACACATTCCAAAGAATCGAATTCATTGCCATTAAGGAGGTTTTGAAGGAACCAAAATAGATGGTAATACGATGGAGCACGGTCACGGCTGTACGCAGGGTGTGGCAAAATATCCCATTCAAATTCCATCAACTTCTTGGTGGTGAGCAAATGTGTGTGCGGTCTTGCGTTGTGGTGGTGGAAAGTCACTCCTCATCTGTTCACCGATTCCGGGGTCTTCTGGTCAACTGCCCTGCCTACTGTCCAGTTGTTGCCAGTATTTTATTGTATTGACCGTTTCGTCTGGTTGTAACAGCTCATAATGGATCACACCCTTTTTCTAAGCCGCGCACTTCTGCGAAACACGTTCTTACAGAGTATCGACTTCTCATCTCCTGTTACCATGGTGCGGAGAAATGGACGATTCTCTTTTGCTATTTAGGGGCTGACACGTTTCTCTAGTTGGCGATTGCTTAGCGCGTGTGACACCCATACATCCAATTTGCTGACGAGTCCCTCGAGTCCCTCGCCATGAGATGCCTTTTAACGGATGTTTATGGTACGTAGACAATGGCCACGATCTCGCGCAGCGACAAGTGTGGGTTTTGTTCGATCACTGTTGTTGATGCGGCCATGTCTACTGTTACAGAGCAGCCGGGCCGGTCTCGATCGTTAACGTTGAAATCGCCGTTCCTAAATCGGACCAACCACTTTTGAAATGCCCTATCTGTTACCCTATCTGTTGTTTTGGAGTAAAAGTGATATTATTAAAATCCGTGACACCGGTGTTGTTGCCCGACATAAAACCACAAAATGTGCAATTGCAAGACAACGATTCTCGAAACAAATTTATATTTTCCCTGAAGAACATGTTACGCCGACGAGAAGATGCGATATATTCGTTTAGAAGAGGATTCGCAATCAACGAAGTTGATTTACAGCGTTCTACTATGCTAAACTAACACATTCAGGCGAATGCGCATTTTATGACGATTATTTTGATATCAAAGTTATCGTAATGCGTGATTGTGGAGTAATTAATAAAGATTTTTCGGCGAGCATGTCGAGATTGAGTGCATGCATATATGTCCTAGAGTGATTTATCTGATGTAGAAGGTCATTTATGCATGCACTTGACCTCGATTACTCCGCAATCACGGGTCGCATTGCCGTATATTTACCACAGGTACCAAAATGATCGTAATGATTGTAAAATGCACAACTGCCGGGGTGTTTTTTTGTGAGCGCTGCGAATGGTCGTAGGTTTATGATTTTGGGGTATTAGACGGGAAAGCTAATAAAAGAACGTCATTTTTTCCGAACTCTCTTTTAACGACCATGTCGCATCTTCTGGCTAGCGTTATATGATCTTCAGAGAACGCAGAATTTTCTCACAAACATGACGATGTGCTTAGTTTATGTATAGGAGGACTGAGTGCTTCACACATTTAGTGCTCCTATTAGGTAAGTCAAAAAGTTCGTCGGCTTTCTGGGACCACATTTTTGAAATTCCCGCGTTCTGCAGCAGGGCCGCCTGAAAGTGCGGCTGGGTGTTTACATTCAGGAGCAGACCCGTGGCGGCGCGACGGTATACCGGTTCCAACTTTACCGTTTCGTTTGCGGAATTGGCAGCTGTTTGCAATGGAGGACAAAAATACGCATTTTCGACACATTATGTTGTTCTCCTACCGTGAAGGCATAAGTGCAGCGCAAACAACCCGGAGGATATGTGCAGTCTACGGCAAAAACGCAGTACACAAATCCACAGTCGAAAAGCGATTCGCCCGTTTCAAAACTGGAAACTTCAATCTCGAAGATGAACCGAGGTCAGGACGACCCAATGTTGTGGAGAACGACGAAGTCATAAGCCTGGTTACTTCGAACCCAGGTTTGACCATAAAAGAAATTGAAGATGTAACGGGAGTCTCCCACGGAACCGTTTGGAATCGCCTCCATGATGCAGGTTTCTCGTGCAAGCGGAATATCTGTTTACCACACGACCTCAATGATAGGCAGCTTGAAGGGCGAGTCGATACCTGTCACGGCAGAGTTTGACTGGGATGTGCTGCCGCACCCAGCTTATAGTCACGACCTCGCACCATCTGATTATCACTTGTTTAGGTCTCTCCAGAACTCCCTTGATGGCACAACATTTGAATCTTTGGTGGCTATAAAAAATCACCTCACTCAGTATTTCGACGAGAAGGACAAGACGTTCTGGGAGAAAGGAATCATGGATCTACCGAGGCGATGGGCGAAGGTTATCGAACAAAACGGTCAATATATCATTGAATAAAAATACTGTTGTCTGCATAAATAAGGCTCTTTAAAATCGGGTAAAAAAGCCGACGAACTTTTTGACTTACCTAATATGTCGGGCAATAGCACCGATGTCACGGACTTTAGTAGCATCACTCTCACTCCAAAACAAGACTTGTCAGAGGTCATGTTTCATTGGCAAAAATTATCTTTAACGAGCTCTACAATTCCCTATGCCGCTCTTCAAATGTGTCTGCATATGAGTCATTTCGATTTTACTCAAAACTATGGACAAGACGCATTCAAATCAACCCCAAGATTGACCTAGGTAAGCTATTCATGTTTTATATGCATGCAACATTATTTTCAATTAATATATATATATCTATATATATATATATATTGTAATTTATTCATATTTATTTGTCAACTCAAAAATCATGAACAAGACGCATTAAAACCAATCTCCGGGCTTACGTAGTGTGAACCTAATTAAGCTAATAATGCGTCGTCCCCGTCGACATGATTTCGTCAGTGAGAATGACCTTTGCCCCCCGGGGGGAGGGGGGAGGCGGGGGGGGGGGGGAGTGTAGGTTGCGGGTTGTGACATTACGAGTGAGCTTCTAAATGGCGTAGCTGTTTTGCCCGTCAGCCCGCCGGCTCACGAGAGGGGTAGCTGGGGCAGCTGGGGCACGAATGAAGCCGCTCTGCATCATAGAGCTAGCGAATGGTACTACCGACCTCGTATTCGTACACTGACTGGGGGGTGGGGGGGGGGCGGCTGCTGGACGATGACGGCTCTGAGGTGCACGAATGTGTCAGCCGTGGCTGCCGCTTGGTGGACTGGCTTACTACGAGGAGAGGCGGGTCAACGTGATTGATGCTCAATCCAGCTGTCCTCCGGCAACACATCAAAGGGCCGCCATGGTATTCGAGATCGTCTGACGCCCGCACTCACCGTATTACGTGTGACTGAGTGAGTGTGTATCTGTGTGTGTGTGTGTGTGTGTTATTGCGACGCTTGGCCGACCGACGACAATGGCATTTAATTAACACAGCTCACCGATGAAGTAGCAGCAGAGAGAAACAGAGAGAGAGTAGTCACTGACTGACACTAGATAGCGTCAGTTGCTCGGTAATTTGCCAACATGCTCCTACGCATTGCGCCCCTGTATAGCCTGAATATACCGTATAAGGTCTGGCTTGCCGTAAAAGGTTTGGTTGCGGTTTTGTTTTTCTACCAGCTTCTCCAGCTGGAAAGCTCGTCTAGGGAATACACGTACGTGCGATTTAATATATATATATATATATATATTTTTTTTTTTTACAAACTCTCTTTTTAAAAGCACTGCAAATCTAGTGTGATGCTGGTCTCTGAGCCCTGTTCAGCTCAAATGAAATAAATTCAGCTCAATTTTTAAAAAATACGATAGACAATCATTAAATAGCCTGCGCATTTAACACGTCACCTGTGTCTCCGTCTAATAAACTGTGTGGCATATACGTATTGTATTTGCGTTGTATATATATATATATTAATATATATATATATATATATATATATATATATATAGATATATATATATATATATATATATATATATATATATATTATATATATATATATATATATATATATATATATATATATATATATATATATATATATATTTATATATATACGCTTTCGGAAACTGCTAATGCAGTACATTTCTGTGTTCCGTAAAAATACTTGTAGCATTTGCATCGCAAAGTTTCCATGTGCACTTTCAGCTTGCTACTCGTCGATTACATTTAATATCTTTATAGAAGCGAATATAATTTTTTTCGTGCGTTGTGTTGATAACATACTCGTATACTATGAGGATGACCTCATTATTCCGTAAGGCTAATACTCGTGTACGGTTTTGCACTCCTCTAAGCATAGTCGACAAAGGAAGAATAAACACACTTACTTTACATGATTCAGCCTAAGTGTAACGTAATAAACTAGTACTGTGATACGTAATTAAGCATTTTTTGCCGGCTTATTTTATGCTAACCATCAAAAAAGTGTATTTAACCCCATACTTTGAACAGACACCATCTGACGATAATTTTGTGCGCTAAATAAATGCGCAACTTCTGCTCCTCATATGGCCACCGGATGACAGTCGCACTCTTGTGCCAACAACGACAACAACAACAACAACAATGGTTACATCTAGCTTCATTCTGTCAGCTGGGTTTACTAATGTACTTCACCTAGTCAGGTTAATCCATATTTCAAAAGCTCACACATGTTCCATTGTCGTTGCAGTACCGGCGGCGCCGGTTGGCCGGTCGCCATTAGTCGCTCGCTACTCGAGGAGATAAATTGTCAGTTTTTTTTTTCTTCTAGAAATAAAATGTCGCTTAGTGTTGCGACGTGCTCTCGTGAGGCGAGCTTTGACCGTCGGCAGCGGTTGGCAATGGGTTGCTTATGGGACAATTGCTTGATTATATTTATTTATTAACACCCGAGCTGGGTAAGTGTGTTTATGTTACATCACAGTGTTTCGACACAACAATCGATCTTGCGTTTTGCCAGTTCTGCTATGGACCGAACCGCCGGACAAACCGCGGCGTGGTATTTATCACATTTACTCCAGCATTCTTTGCATCGACATTCGTCTTGTGGTTCATGGAAGCCCTCCACGTTGCATAGAACGTAATGAAATCCGTGGACTGCAAAGGCCGTTGTTATTATGTATACAATTGCTTAATAGCTTTATAAAGTGGTGAATCACGTCAATTATGTCATCCTGCCGTTCGTTTGTTGAATGCCTGTCTTTTGGTCTGTTTCTAGCTTGACTTACACCCGGATGCTGCTTCGTTAGAGAAGAATATATTTGCTCAATTTCTAAGAAACAATTTTACTAACAGAGCACATCCAAATATTGAGATTGCAGTCTCATCTCTAATAATAAAAAACAGCTTTTAAAACATTTTCCAGGTTATAATCTAAGTGACACCTATGACGTCTTCTGCCGAAGTTTTTTGTTTACTTTGTAGAACTCGGATGTGTTGTTTCAGATTCGCGAATATGTAGCTCCTGCCGTATATTTATTGAAGTATACTGACTCATGCTGGTCCTAAACGACATTCTATCATCTTGTTCCAAAGAGTTTTTCTATCGGCCGCATCGTAGGCTCGTCGGATGCCTAGGAATGTTGCAACTAGGTTCTGTTTTCGCGATATGGCCCACTAGATAATTTCCATTCTGCGTTTAATCTCACACTACCCACTAAAACATCGGCGGGTGTGCGTAAATGCATGCTCCACTTCCCTTAAAAAAGAGACTTTCCGTAACTACGAAAAGCCTGTCCTCTATCCTTTGCTCGCTCTAAAACCACTCTGCCATGGTCCTATTCAGTTTCATATCCTTCGGCTGATTTGTAGTAGCCTGTTCCTAAGGATGCCAGCAAATATTATGCATACAACGTTTGTTACTGCTATCCGTCTACTATTTAACAACTCAGTAGCATCCGCTCCTTGCATAGGTATGAAGGCAACTCTGCCTGTTAACCATTCATGAGGGATTTCCTCCCAAGCAAGAATCTTATTGAATTCACCCACTAGGTGTGCGCACATTGGCTCACTCATAATCTTAATCAATCTTGGCGATACTTCATCTTCTTCACATGCAGTTTTGTCGTCTTTTGAGTCAATAAGCTGTTAGACTCCTCTCCATTAGGTTTCCCCCAGCCAAGATCCGCTTTTCGCGCTTATGTGTATTTTCATCTCATTACCTCCAGCTATCTCCTCTTGCAGCTGTATATCTTCCCAGAAATGTATCAACCTCTTTCCTGGGCTATTGTTTTCTGCGTTCTTAAACCTTTAAGTTTGTCTAATGTTATGTTATTGTTGCTATATCTTCACCAAGTTTTCTTTTACCTTTTACGTATTTCCGATGTCGCAGATAGTTATAACGCGCCACAAACTTGCAGAGCAGACAATGACAACACCAGATGTCAGAACGACGCACGTAACACACAAGCAGACGATTATGGAATGTTGGAGAGTAAATATTCAGTACGGCCTCACTAGAATTGCTACGTGGTTGATATGTATTATATAATAGTTATTTATATAGCTTTGCTATGTTAGCACTTTGGAGTGGACAATTGTCTCCGCGCGAACGTGTGGTCACGGGTTCTCTGACCTAGGGTTAGACGAGTTCAACAATGCTTAGTTCCCCGATCAGACGCTACATTTTCTCGTCGAATGTCGAGCGACAGCCTCTGACGCAAGAATTCGAATGCTCTCGAGTCTCCCGTCGAAAGTTTCAGGCTTCTAATAAGGCTCCCATAGCCTCGTGTACACACATATATATATATATATATATATATATATATACACACATATATATATATATACGCACACACATATATATATATATACACGGTGTGTTCAAAACGTATCGCGACTTTTGAATTTTCGCGGGTTACGTATATTCGAATTTCGATTTTTTGTGGCGTTATGTTGGTACTCATGTCTCTCACTTATGCCGACAAGCTCGGCCATTTTGAATGTTCACTTAATTGTTGACAGCTGCTTTGCTTGCACGTGTTTTGGATCGTCTTCGATTTTTACCTATTCAAAAAAATGGATCAAAGAACCTGTATCAAATTTTGTGTGAAAAACGAAATTAAGTGCGCGGATGCATTCCGAATGTTGACTGTGGCATACGGAGAAGCTACCTTGGACCGAAGCAACGTTTATCGGTGGTACAAAATGTTCTCAGAAGGCCGAGAAGATGTGAACGACGAAGAGCGTGCCGGACGCCCGAGCACTTCAACAACAGACGAAAAAATTAATGAAGTGGAGAAAATGGTATTGGCCAATCGTCGAATCACCGTTAGAGAAGTTGCTGAGGACCTAAACATATCGATTGGCTCGTGCCATTCGATTTTTATCAATGATTTGGGCATGAGAGGGGTCGCCGCGAAATTCGTACCAAAATTGCTCAATTGCGACCAAAAACAGCATCGCATGAACATTGCTAATGAGATGTTGGACTCTGTCCGCGACGACCCAAATTTGCTCCAGAGGGTCATAACTGGTGACGAATCGTGGGTTTATGGTTATGACGTGGAAACCAAAGCTCAATCATCTCAATGGAAGCTGCCGCACGAACCAAGACCGAAAAAAGCGCGCCAAGTTCGGTCGAATGTGAAAGTTTTGCTGACAGTTTTCTTTGATTGCAGTGGCGTGGTGCATCATGAGTTCTTGCCACAGGGTAGAACGGTCAATAAGGAATATTACCTGCAAGTTATGCGCAATTTGCGCGAAGCAATCCGCCAGAAACGCCCGGATTTGTGGAAGAACAAAAATTGGCTTTTGCACCACGATAACGCCCCTGCTCACACATCGTTGCTTGTGCGCGAGTTTTTGGCCAAAAACAACACACTAATGATGCCGCAGCCACCGTATTCCCCAGATCTGGCCCCCTGTGACTTTTTCTTGTTCCCTAAACTGAAGAGGCCCATGAAAGGACGACGTTACGCTACGCTTGACGAGATAAAGACGGCATCGAAGGAGGAGCTGAACAAGATAAAAAAAAATTGTTTTTTGAAGTGCTTCGAAGATTGGAAAAACCGTTGGCACAAGTGTATAAATCTCATGGGGATTACTTTGAAGGGGACAAAATAGATATTCATGAATAAATGAATAATTTTTGAAAAAACACAAAAGTCGCGATACGTTTTGAACACCATGTATATATATATATATATACACACACATATATATATATACATATACCATTCAGTTTAATCACCATATCATTGGTCGTTACAAGTAATTCGCATATAAATATATATAGTATTATGTATAATGTTAAATTATTATATACATGTGTTGATGTGACCTCTACCCACGCGAGCAGGGCCAGCATTGAGAATAAATACGAAAGCTGTGACCTATACTATTCGTGATGTATATTTGTTCTCGTTCCGTTCTAGTTCTAGTAACATTTTTGGCGCCCAACGTGGGCTAGTGTAGTTTAGCAGTTATTAGTTACACTAATTGCGGAACAAATAGACCATTATGGCAGATTCGCTAGAGCACTTTAGGGCAGTTGGAAAAACTGTACGCGCCGATGTTTCTGCTTAACGCAGTATCGTGCTGCAATTTTGGCTCGACAGGCAGGGGCTGCCGCCAAGGTCCGTGGCAAACGACCGGCACGTAGCCATATGGCTATTAAAGATTGAACGTGTAGAGAAAAAGCTAGCTGAGTTAGATGAGAAAATATCTGCTTTGTTGGTCGGTGCTGGCGCAGAGGTTCTAGTTGAGTCAATGACACGCTGTGAGACTTATATGGAAATGATAGACCAAATTAAGAATTTGTGTAAATACGTACAGGAGTGATCTGGCCGATACGGTGGCGTCATTAGTTGAATTACAGCGAGAGGCGTGTGGTAGAGTATCATCGGCGGTGGTACCGCGACGCACGAAGGTCTAGGGCATGTCGATTTTGAACCGACTACATAGTCTCTTTGCAACAAGCCGGCGGCTGGGGCGGCGCACTGTTGCCGGGACCGAAGCTGGGCAAGTTTCATCAACACTAGTTTCCTTTAGCATTCATTGAAGAGTCTAGAAGTTTGGTGGACGAAAACGAAGGTCTGACTTGCAACGCCACACGATACTGCGTTTCGATTTTTTCGAGGACGATGCAGCGAAAGCAGTTGCCGAGATGCCACTTTTTCTTGTTGATTTGGGAGGTTTAGGAAATGCTCATGCACATGCGTAACAAGCAGCTAGCCTTGACTCGTGTGGGACTCACAAACTCACTAAAAGCGTATTCTTCCTTAAGGGTTCCTCTGGAGGGATCTGAAATATTTGCTTCTCTTCCGTCTCCCTCATTGGTCCATTTGTTCCTGAGTTTTGCCATTGCTGTGGCTCTAACCTGTTCCAGTGCCTGGCACTTTTGAATAGTGTGGGTCGAGTCATCCGCCGTTCCCTCTTGGCAATAAACGCAGTTCGATGAGGGAGCTTTTCCGATTCGAAGCAGATATGTTTGAAAGTCCCCATGTCCCGTGAGGATCTGCGTGGGATAATGGTTTAGTTCTCCCCCCGGCCGCTCAATCCATTGTTTGATGTTGTGGATGAGGGATAGAAGATCGTGTGCTCCGGTGCTCCAGAAGGAATAGAGTCCCATTTGGCTTGCCATGCTTCCATTGCCCTCTCTCTCTCTCTACTTCCTTACTGCTGCTCGAGCTGTTGTCCCAGAGTTTTCGCCTTTCCTCCACCTTTAGGTCCCAGGGAAGAGCTCCGGCCAGTACGAGAGCAGAGTTTGTGCTAACTGTACGAAACGCCTGGATAATCCTGAGAGCCGCCACTCTCTGAGTGCTTCCAAGGATCCCTCTTGCTTTTTTTCTTTTCAAAGAAGCCTTGAGCCAGACTGGGCATCTGAATAGCGGTATAGATTCGGCCACTGACATCAGCAATCTACGCCTGCATTCTGTTAGCCTGTGAATGTTTGGTAGAATTCTTGCAATTGCATTAGCCGCCTTTGCCGAGGTTATCTTCAGATGGCTGGGGCCCGTCCAAGCGGATCCCCAAGTACCGGGCCTCCTTGACCTGCTTTATTTGCTGTCCTGCCAGGTATAGTCTGATGGGACTTACCTTCTTTCGTCCCGTTAGCAGTCTGATGGGACTCACCAAGATATCACTAAACGCCGACAACTGTCCCAACTGCCTGGTGCCCAACTACCTGATATGGCTGTGTTGAGACTATTGTTTGTAGCGTATATCAGAAATTGTTAGACAAGTCTAGGACGGGTTGTGTAGACCACATAGCAATACGTAGATTACTGTTACGGTGCCGGGTTATGTGCGATTGTTTTGCGTGCTCGGCTGGAGCTGCTGATATTGCGAAATACACGTTTGACATAGATGGTTTGAACCGCAAGCGTTAGAGATCTATCGTAAAACCCGATTTACGTGTTAGAGCTACTAATGCCTTATCAGCGAAATTTGGCAGGCACGATTTTAGGAATTGGTGAATTTTCTTACTCCCGAAGTAACGCCTCGGAAGAGACTAAAATCGCTAACGCAGAGAGATTGCAAACCGGTGTCGGGTACCACACAGAGCACGTGGTCAGGCGGGCAATTAAAGCCTAGTGGTGGAAACCTTGCGGGATAACTTGGCACAAGTGTACCACGCGCACGTGGGACCGCGACCCGGCAATAACCGTAGCAGCAGCAATAATAATAGTGACTATTATAATAACAAGCGAGCAGGCAATATGTCTTATAACCATGCACCATGCAATAGTAATACACAACAGTCGAACGGCTGTCTATAATATTTTGCGGTGGTAAGTATTATTGGACGAGTGGGTGTATGCTATGCAAATCTGTTGCTGCCAACGGGACATGTAGATGCCATGAATGATAATGGTGAATGTACCACGGTTCGAAGATGACGAAGAATTGGCAGGCACAGCGTTTTATAGGATGACCTCGACCTCGTTCGGTGTCAAAGACAGCCAGCACAATACCATCGCCGTCATCAGAACTCACGTCGAGAAATACGCAACCAACCACAAGGACGCGTGTAAGAGTAACTTCCATGACCTGTACACGGACGACATGCTGACGGGCGCGGAGTTCTCAAGCGAGGCGAAGCGGTTGTGGCACGAAGTGGTCAAAATACTGGGTAACGCGGGAATGGTCTTAAAGAAATGCAAGTACAATTGCTCGTCGGTGGGAGTTCGATGGTGCTCGATGCAGCTCGCGAGGGCACGCTTCTACGCCCAGCAGGCGTCGAGAAGGTGCTAGGTGTGAGCTGGAACCAGGAGGCTGATACGCTCACATTCTTAACACGCATTTGCCGACTTGATCGACAAAGCGTTTACTGCTGTGACTTAGGCCAAAGTTACGGACGTCCAAGGTACTAGTTCAATCGGTTTGGTCGTTGCCAAAGCCGAACAAATTTCGTTGTCTAGCAATACCTAACACGGAAAAAATGCAAGCCATGCTAGCAGTTAGACTTGCTAGTAAGGTGCACGAGCAATTGGAACTTGGCGAGGCCAAGATATTTTATTGGCCTGACACACAAGTAGTCTTACATAGGATATACTCAGCTGCACGACATAGGTGGGGAGTATTTGTCAAAGCCTACTCTTGTGCGGTATAAGTATTTATATGCTTAAGTCCGGTGTCTTCTGGTTACAGGGCCCGGGCTTCCTGTACGGTCCGGCTATGCAGTATCCTTTATTCAGAGCGAGCCCTGCATTATATCAAGAGCTTTCCCAGGTCCGAGTATTTCTAGCAGTAAATCAGCCTCCAGTCATCGATCCGGTTAAGTTTGCAGCGTCTTGTCAGGGTGTTCAATTGCTAGAGCGGTACGGTGATTTAATAGAGACAAATCTGCAACGGGCCCGCTAACAACACGAGAGCTCGCCGAAATGAAGCACCGTCTCATTCGTCGGACACAGCAACGCTGACTGGGGGAGTTCATGGCAAGCCTCGTCAAGAACGAAATATCCGACGACCTGAAGATAGCTTTTGCTGCGCGTCGGGGCTTTCTTACACTTTAGCAGAGAAGCTGTTCGAGACGCGACACCGAATTCTACTGCAAGGCGATCCGCTGATCCGGTTGATCATCGCGCATGCTCACGAGAAAAGGATCCGTCACAGGAACGTTGAAGCAACGATTAACGAGTTAAGAGAGAGTTATGGGATCGCCAGGATGAGATAATTAGCAAAGACAACAATCTTCAACTGCATTGCATGCGCAAGGGAATAAGCAGGGATCGCTAGAGTGAAAGAAGCGCCGCTGCCAGCTGCAAGGATCGAGAGTTTGTTTTGCCTATTTAAGACTATTAGTGTCGATTGTCAGTTCACCCTCAGTACGAGGCGAGCGAGACACGGAGAAGGTGATCTAAGTGGCAATCTTCACTTGTGCCGTTGTAAGAGTCATTTACAATGAGGTAGTAGAAGAACCTACGGCGGAAGCATGACTAGTAGCCATAAACAGTTTTGCAGCGCGACGTGGACCAATAAATGTATTTCAGACAACACAATAACGCTCCAGAAGGCTGGTAGATACCTAGTAGCCCTCAACAAAGCGCTCCGTGACAGAGCTGTTCAGACTTATCTGGGCCAAGGGGAGTTTCCTGGGACCTGCCTAGAGCCCCTGATGGGGTGGCCTTTTCGAGCGGATGGTTGAAGTGGTAAAAAGCTGCTTGCGAAAGACTCTAAAGAATAGCAGAAGACTAACTAAATACATTCTAGAAACGGTAGATCAAAAAGGCTCTACAAGTAGAAGAGCGCCTATCTTAGTGTTCATCTTGGCGAACGACGGTTTATCGGTTGACCACCTTGTGAGGCTTGTGAGGTTGCTGTGAGTTGGCATGTAATATGGCATAGAGACAATAATTGCGTGAGACTGATTACGATATTTGTTGAGCAATCAGCAAGGTTATTTTAAGGCGACTTCGTCCCTCAAAAGGCAGAGGATGTCACATATAGTTAGAGTGCGCCATCGACTTGAGGAAGTCAGAGCGACTTGAGATACAAGCAGCCGATACTAGGAAGCGCAGAGAGTATACATTGTAAGCTGGCGCCGTTCTCCCGGAAAAGATTGGAGGGAGCGTCTAAGAAGGTTTAGCATTGCAACCCAATAGAGGATCTCACTGCTGTTGACGCATATTGCTGGGCCAGTTCAGGTTAGTTACGTACGCAGTCGTCCGCTGACAGTCGTCGAGTGCGGTCACGCGCCCCCGTTTGTCTTGAGGCGGATTTTTCGAATGATTTTTAGTCTCTAGAGAGCTCTGTGGCGACTGAAGACCGGTGAACGACCCGCCTATTGCTCATCTCCCTCTCGGAGTAGTTGAGTTACGTGGTTTTCGTTTTTCTGTTTCTGTGGTGTTCCCATGCACTTGTGCGCCTGCCACGGATTAACGCAGGATCGCCGCCATCTTGGTTTCACCGTGTCTAATAGTGCAGGCTTGGATCATAGTGGCTTCGCGGCCCAGCCGAGCGCTGTGTGCGTGAAAAGCCATCTCATTTCCGCGCGCAGGCAAGCGCCAAGTAACGCGTTAAGATCATAGGTTATAATAACATCTGAACATGTTGATATAACGTGCAAAAGCAGGTACAGTGTAATATAGGGCGCATTAGGCTAGCCAATTGGGCCAACAGGGGCATGTTGCCTTTGTCATCTCAGAAATACCCTGAGGGGAGGTGGTGCGTAACCCGGACATAAAACCCGCCGGAGTTAAAGATACTGAAGAGTCGTCTAGGAGGAGAGATCCGACAGACCCGACAAAGAAACTAAAAATAGATAAAAAGAAAGATACAGGCAGGGAACATGGCTACTTAAATAACATCTCAACGGAGGAATACACCGGCTTGTTTGCTGCAACAATTGACCTAATAAAAGCCCTTCACGCATACACGCAGGGAACACCAGGCGTTCATCTTAAGGTAAAGAACGGGTGAAATCTGTACTCATGGAAGTGAATAAGGCTAAAAGACAGGGGCTAGAGGCAATAAAAGAGAAAGCTCTTGAACAGCAAATGCAAGCTGAGGAAATAAAGGAAGCCCACAAGCAAGCACTCAGCGCCTTTGGAAAAGATAACCGTAAGCTATTGGCAGAAATGCAAGAAATAATGGCCAATGATGGGCAGGTGCCACAGGCAGGAAAGGCCTGTTGCTTATGACGGAGGGCAGGGCCTGACAACTTCGTTGGTCACCAATTGGTCAGTTAGGACATACACACACTCTAAACTGACAAGACAAGCATCGTTAGAGATAGCTCAGTGTGACTCATGATTGTCAGAGAAGACTCACAGGATAATAGTGTGACTTTGGACAGCATGTCAACTCAGTTCAGCGGGCTTAAAAGAGAGGCGGCTAAAAGAGTAGGAGAGGCAATCTCCCGTTACGTCCAAGAAACAGGGGACAGTGAAAACCCATAAGTAAGGCATTAATCGCCAAGCGTCTGCCTAAAGGCAATGACATTCTACAAGAAAGTGTATTATTGGAGAAAATCATTGGGAAGGTAAAAGACATCATAGAGACGAGCAAGCACCATGACCGCGAGAGCGACGTATCGTGCTATATGACTGGCCAAGGGGATGAACGAAGCGTTCGAAAGCTTCTTGAGTGTCTTGCCCGTAAGTTCAATCTAAAGCTCGCGATAACTTTTTGTAAGAGCGGCAGGAAAAAGATGGGCGAGAAAAATAAACCCAAAAGAGATTAAGATTCGGGATCGTCCAGCAACTACAGCCATTGTTCTAAAGAAACGGGACACGGCAACATATGCCGACATGCTTCAAAATACAAGAAATGTAGACGTAAACAAACATGGAGTTGTCGTCAACGAAAGGCGAAAACTTGAAGGCGGCGACGTAAAGCTGACGATCGCAGAAAAGGCGACTGGAGGTGCGTTGACCTTTGCGGAAGCACTCTGCAAACAGGCGGCTTTCGATGCGGCTAATATTCAGAAAAAGAGATTCATTGTCCGAGAACTAATGCCGCCACAAAGACTGTTGGGGAAACCCTAGATATCTTAACATGTCCGGCCCTCGGTGCATTAAAGATATACCTCAGGTTAAGTTCCAAACCAGTAGGGGACGAAGGATGGCCTATAATTAAAAACACCCTCCTTAAAAAAAGAATTAATTCTAGGCCTCACTTGTGCGCTTGAGAGCCAAGGCTTTGCGGACTTTTCTGGTACGTGTCTACAAAGCGCTTATGGAGCCCGTTCTAACTTACCCTGGGGCGCCACGTATTTCTGACGCGTTCAAAGTTAGCCGTGCTAGCCTATAAGATGCAAAACAATGTATTCCCTTCAGATTGTGCTTTTGCATTTGCCCTTACCCTAGTACGGTCGCAGCGCTACAGGGACCAACTCTGGGTGTCAGGTCTCAGACTCACCCTTCTTCGGCACTTCCTGGCCTACATGCTGCCCACGATCTGGAACAAGCTGCCATTGACGTTTTAAAAGGCAAGCCGGGTCGCTGTTTTTAAACGACATCTTCTCTCACAGCCGAAGAACGAAGAAACAAGTGACTCAAAGTGAATTGCTTTAAGCTTATTTCACTTTATAGGTATTAAACTTGCATTAAGTTAGTTATAAAGTTGTAGACTTTTATTGTGTTGATTATACTCAATTTTGTTGCTTTATCGCGTGCGCACTTTTGATTTGTACATTTTAAACTCGTATAGTGTGTATATTTTGAATGAAAGATGACAGATTGCCAACTTGTTGGGCACGTCAATAAACCTGATTGATTGATTGACATCGGTCTGTTTGCTGCAACTATTGACCTGTTTACGACCCTCTACGCGTTCAAGCTAGAAACACAGAACGTTCATCTTAAGGTGAAAAATAGCGTGAGGAAGTCAATAGACCAAAAACACGGGAGCTAAAAGCAATTGACAAAAGTTCTTCGATTTTCCCGAGGAGGTCGATACGCCAGTCTTGACCACATTATCAGGGTCAATAACCAAAATATTGAATTAGTAAGTCAATTTAGCTATCTCGGAGTAATCTTGACCCCTGGCCTATCTTTTACAAAGCACATAGAGAACAAACGTGCAAAAGCAGTATCGGCCATGACGCTACTCGGAGATCTCACCCAAATTGACATTAAGACTGGAATTAACCTTTTTAAGATAAAAATCGCTCCGATTATAACTTACTGCCTTCGGGCCATTGCAGCAAACTTAACCTTAGACAACATTAAGGAGATAGACAAAATAAAAGCAAATTTTGTGAAATATATGCTCGGCCTGCCGCGTAACGCATCGACAACCTTGGCGATGGAACTGTGCCAAGAGCGAAGCTTTGTGGAAGATCTTATCTTGGACAAATACGTTTTTAGCCCACTCGTCGTAGAGCAATATCGCGCATACAGAGAAAATCGTAATTTGAGCTTTGCCATAGAGAATTTCACTGACGGTCCTGCATTCACCACAGACCGTTGGAAGCAGGGAATGCAAGTGAACAGACGGGTACTCTGCAGACTCACCTGGCATGGCTACCACCAATATATATGCCTAAAAGGGTATTGCTTTGAAATTGAAGATTGTGTATGTAAACATTGTGGCACATGTAATATTGACCGATACCACATACTGCAATGCAAGGAAATAGAAGCTGTCTCAATGCATGCAGTAGTGAAAGATGTTATTAGCCGATATGAATTTTAGGTAGCATCTACCAATTTCTGGTGAAATAAACTTGTATCAAAAGCAATTGAAAAAAGACTTATTGAGCAGCAAATTCAAGTTGAGGAAATAAAATATGACCACAAGAAAGCAGTCGCCGCCTCGCCAGAAAGGAACCGTAAGCTGGTGGCGGAAATAGAGAAAATAACGGCAAACGATGGGCAGGCGCCGCCGTCAAAGGTGGCCTGTTGTCGCTGCCAACCTAATCAGATAGATAGCATTAATGCCTTAATAGAGGCTTGTGACGGCGAAAAGGGCCTTACATCCTTGCCAACTGGCCAGTTGGGCTGTAGACACACTAACTTTGTGATATTTATTTAGTTGCACATCTAATTTTTCTCAGACGCCGGTAGGTTCTCATTTGGCTTTAAGTGACGTAATACACCTGGGCGAAAAACCCGTGCGAAAGTAAGATATATCGTAGAGACGGGCAAGCACTATAGCCGCGAGGGCACGAGAATGAGACAATTGCTCATGAAAACAGGAGAGTAAGTGGCACTGTTCGGTTCACCCGTGTGAACGCAGCACGCGACCGCTACCCAACAAAACAGAGATCTTTATTGCGGACGACACAGAGAGTGGCTTTGCTAATAATCATTAGCGGTTCTAGGACGGTCAGCGCACCCGCAGAGTTAGTTCTGGCCGGAACCATGAGACCTCAAGGCCGACAAGCAAGTGGCTGTGCAGTCGGATCCCCTATTTGATGATAACGACGTCGATTCGCAGATGACGGAGAACTGGCAACGTGAGTAGGACGTTATTAGAGCAGGCAAATCAGGCTTTTCTTTCAAGGCACTTATCCTGGATATCAGGTCTTGTATGGATAGACCTAGCGTAAAACTGACTTATCACATCACGAAAGTCCTTACAGGCTATGGGGAGTTCCAGGCAAGACGATTTAAGACATCTGCATTTTCTGCAACTTGATAGTCCACGATATCCCGGCACACACGGTGTTCTACTGCCCCACATGGAGAGTACCAATAGGTTTTGGATATATTTTTTTAAAGGATGTTGTCGTACAGATGCTAGTCTCTCTAGAGTGAACAGTGGACTAAACCTAATAATATATAATAGCAAGTACATATATTGGCTAAGGAGGAGGCTGTAACATGACGTGCCGTCGGCACCACTAAGCTTTGTGAGGTCTAAAACTTGCAAAGAAATTTAATTTACAAACTTTTAAACGACAGCCGGTGCTGATGGTTACAGAAAAGGCTATGATAGTATTCGAGACACTGCCAATTTAACTGTGAGCAATATTAGTTTCACCTATTGGGCCCGGCTATAGGAGATGACAGGATCTATAAGGGGGGTTAGCAGGTAATGCAAAGGCTTTGATAGTCATCGAGCTCTCAGTGGGCGTGTAATCCTGCACAATGTGCCGCCTAAACGCATTTCGTCTTCCTGTATTAAAAAAAAGTTGGCGCCGTTCTAGTGATGTGTCGCGTGGAGGGCAGGTCTGTCGAATGTAGTATATAAGCCGTCGCTGCTATGTTAGAAAACTCTTTCTCTGTCTATCCACCTGTTCGGGGGCGTTTGAAAGCGACAGAACACGCTGCGCGCTAGACCAGCGACCCAGGAGGTGAGTCAGAGCAGAGCTTATATATATATATATATATATATATATATATATATATATATGTGTGTGCATTGTCATAAATCGGTGCGAGTAGAGCAGGCTAGATGTAGAAGTTAGAAGTATTCTGAGGAAAAAGTACCTGCCACCTGATGTCTTGAATCCTTGAATACGCAGATGGCTTAAAACTTTAGTATCCTGTTTGCTCTAGTGACTCCTATGTAGTGCGGCAGTCAGCTGTCCACAACATTGCTCGATAGTGTTCTGAAAATAACTGACGATTCTCTCTTATACACGTGACCTAGGAGATATATTACGCCTGATCTTAATTTTAGCGTGAACATTACTAAGGTTGATGAGGCCTATTTGGCGATAAGTAACGTTTTTTTAATTTTAGATGTACGTATATTGACAGTGCACGTGTAACCATGGCGTACCCTTTTATGCGACAATAAAAGCGATTTTATGTTATATTAGCATGTTATATTCAGTAGGGTCTCACTCTAATTGCTACGTGTTTGATATATATTATAAAAATTGAGCTACAATTGTCTCCCGAGAACGTGTGCACAGGCAATATTACTCTATCTCGTATAGAGTGGGCTGGGACCACTTCAGCAGCGTGCCCCGGACGGATGCCGCGTTCCCGTGTTGGACGTCAAGGTCGAGGCGCTGTCTCAGGAAAGCCGCAGATCTTTTGTCTCCAGTTGCGAGGTTCAGCTGCTCACCGACTCTGTGGAGGAGCTTGCGAGTCAAGTTGCCAGGACCGCCTAAGATTTCGAACGTTAGCGGTTGAAACTCAATTGGGTAACCTATTGAGGCGTATTTTGCGAGCTTCCTTGCCTCAGCTAGATTACCAGCGTGGCCTGCTGAGATCGCCCCGCCACCGACCATTGAAGGTGCTAATGAGTCGGTGACAGTGGCGTCGCAGACAAGCATCCTGCCTCTACTAAAGGGGGTAAGAGTCATCTCATCCGGACGCTTACCATCGTCGGTGGAGAGGCCCTGGGGCTCTAGGATGCAGGGGAATCCACTTGATCAAAGCGCTCGGCCGAAGGTGTCGTTAATGCCGGCATGCCTGGCACGCCTTCCCGCACTTATGATGCACGATAACCCGTGATGGGCTAATTTGTCGACGGGGTGGCCGCATTTACATTGATGAGGGGACACAAGGTCACAGCCGAGACGAAGGCCTGCCCCGATTCGGGTCGTCTCGTTGTCCAGGAGGGTGCCTAGTGGGGCACTTGGAAGCGCATGCAACCAGGCCCCGGATCCTTCAGCAGCGACCGCTTGAAGGCGAGCCCTTGTGGTGTCATCGACAGCGTTCGCTAATAAGCCACGATATACTTCGTCATATAAGAATGTGCTCCAGTCATGTTGGCTTAGAGAGTTATCCGGAGCGCCTCTGCAAACGGTCTTTAACTCCTCGTACAGGCGTCTCTTGAGCTCATTAAACTGGAAATGCCGGCTTCGTCTAGTGGTGCGATGGCATTGTTCTCAGATCGGAAAAGGGAAGAGACTATTACTGGCCCAGCAGAGACAAGCGGATCAGATCCCCAGACCCCCCTTGGAGATCGGTAGTTGTGCCTGCTTCCGAGCGGAAGGCGCCAGCGATAGATTAAGAAGAGACTCGAGGGCGTTTAGAGTCAACTCGTTTAATAGACGCAGATCGTCCAACCGCCCTGTTAGATCAGCTCCGCGAAGAAGGTGGGTGACTCTCGTAGCAGAGAAGGAGAAACGACGTAAAAATAGGGCGCGGTGGGAGCCGAGCGGCGCGAGGTTGTCAGCGACTTCCTTAAGCTTATTCTGCCATTTTTCGAGTGCGTGTGTGAGCCCTTCCGGCCGGAGGGGAACTCCCAGGAGCTCCAAGTCGTTGTCGAGGGTAACCTCACATCCCGGCAATAAGGCTTGAAGGATGCGAAGGTCTGGGGTCTGTGCAGTATCGCCTGTGACGTAGATCTCACATTTCTCGGGATTCAGCTTTAAATCCGAAGTCTTACGAAAGTCAAGCACGCGCCGAACGTCGTCGGCAAACATATCTACATCGCCCCCCAGCACGCCGTCATCTAGATACCAGATGTTAAGTGGGCTTTTGAAAGAGTCAACTAGCTCTTTGATACACAGGCAAAACAGAGGGGGGGGGAGGGCAAAGGGTCACCCTGTTGCTGCCCCGTGGCCGAAGCTATAAGATCGTCTGGAAGGGCCACGTAGGAAGCCGTACGGTACGCTTGACTGACGTGGTGCGTTAGCTGGGGGCAATGTGTCTCGACCGCCTTCAAGAGGTGACCTCGTCTTACGGAGTTGAATGCGTTCTTGAAATCAAGCTTGACGAGGACCCCAGGAGACGTGCGTGAGTCAATGAAAGCTCGGGCAGCATGTACCGCAGCCTCGGCCCCAGCTGGTACAGCAAAGCCAAGCTGGTGAGGGCCCGTCGCCTCGCCTATGATATCCCTGGTTCGATTGAGGGCAATCTTTGCGGCTAGCCTGCGTAAAGTGGAAGAGCAAGCAATCGGCCTCACTGACCCGTCTTTCTTCTGTAAGGCGAAAAGCCTCGCTCCAAAGATTATAGGCAGCAGCTGAGACGGAGGGGCGCCCCACAGAAGTAAGTCGAGGACTTCTGCCAGTGCGCTCGCCAGCCGACCGGCTGTGTCCCCTAGAGTCGGAGATAGTAAGTCCATTAGCAGTCGGGGTCGTATAAAGTCGAGACCTCCGGCGGAACTCCGTGAAAAACTCTTAACCGCGGCTACAACTTCTCCCCCTGACGTAGTGCAGGGAAGCGGAAGGCTTGGAGGGGCTGGCCACCTTAGGTCTGGTGGGGCCAAGGGGTGTTTTTCGCGAAGGGCTGTCAGGTGATTCGTGCTGGGAGCCAGGACCTCTGACGATCCGATCAACCTGGCGGCGCCTGACACGTCACTTTCGGTTAGCTTGAGAACGGACTGGCGAACTCGATTATTTGTGAACGTATGTTTTTTGGGGTCACGATCTCGGATAGACGCAATCCATTGGAGAATTCGCGTAGATTATGGCGAATAATAACTGAGAGTGATTGACTATCACTGCGAGTGAGAGGAAGACGCAGAACCACTGGGGCAAACGAAAAGAGCGCATACCATGCCTCGTCGTTGTTATCGGCTGAGACCCCCAAGAGGACATTTGCCAGAACCTCTGCTACCTGCTTCCTTACCGGTTTCGGGAGGATCCTTAAAGTCTTAACTTCTTTGCTGCACCCTGTATATCTTTGATTATGCGGGCGGGCTGCTGTGTGTTATTGTCGGTCGGTGTGGGCGTAGATGTAGATATGTTTGCAGAGGCCGATGGATGTTTGGCTGCTATATGCCTTGTGAGCCCTCTTCTCGTGTATTGCCCGTTGCATAGTGGACAAGCTATTTGCTGTGAGTGTACCGACGACTCTAACCCGCCACTGGCTATATTATTAGAATTCTGTTCCATCATTATTGCATTATTTGTTTAAGGCTTTCCAACACCGGCAATAACTGCAGGAGGGGTTCTAAAACCATCATATATATTATATATATGTCGTGATGTAAACAGATACAGTTATTTGTATCGAGAAAACAGTTGTGAGCTCTACCCACTTGAGCAGAACCAGTATTAAGAATAAATACGAAAGCTGTGTGCTATATGATTCCTGATGCAAAATTGTTATCGTCCGCATTAGTCAGTAACACCTTTCGCAGCTTCAATCACGTTCCAGGTTGCTTCGGTGTACTACTTTTCAACGTTGTTTGGGCAGGTGCCTTCTTGATTCCAGACTTCTATTTAGATCTTCATTCCACCAAGAGTTGATTTTGTGACTTGGTGGCAAACGGACAATCGAATTTCCTAAGATTTGTTTTGCTATTCGAATATTTTTTTCGGACAGTAGCCATATCCCTGTTTCCTTCTTCTGTTCTAGCCTTTTCGTAAACTTTCTTTTGCAAATGTTTTGGTGCTTCTCCCTCTCTAATTTCGGTTGCTTGTCCTGACCGCTAAAAGCTTTTCAATTGTGGCTGTTTCCCACACACAACCCAGTTATCTGCTCTCTGGTTGGCCAGTATGTAGTCAACGCACTCCAACTCCTCGGACTCTATTTTGTGGTGTTTTTCTGTTTACTCATATCCATATTATATATATATATATATATATATATATATATATATATATAATAACTTTTGTTTATTTTCATTATAATACAATATGTATATGTTACATAAATCACGATGGATTAGCTAAGCCAATATGCCTAGTGGGTGCGTATTGTGGCTGTCACGTGTCCGTTTCGATGAGGTCAGGCCGACACCACCTCAGAAGCGTGCCTCGAACGGAGGCAGCGCTTCCACGTTGTATATCAAAATCCAGACGTTGTTTGAAAAAGGACGACGACCTGTTATCACCGGATGACAGGTTTAACAAAGTGCCGACATTGCGGATCAGCTGCTTGGTCCGAACGCCAGGAACACCCAGGGTTTCAAACGCGAGAGGGTAGAATTCGTGGGGATTCCTGATTGATAAGTATTTTCGCAATTTGCTAGTTTCCGCAAGGTGGGCTGCATAACCAGCTTCGGATGCGCCGCCACCGATCATAGAAGGGGCTAAGGAGTCGGTAACGGTTGCGTCCCAAACCAGCATTTTGCCTCGCTCGAATGGTGTAAGTGTCATCCCGTCTGGACGTCTGCCGTCTTCCGCGCAGAGGCCTGGGAGTTCAAGGATGCACGGACGTCCTAAGGGCTCTGCTAAAGTCCTCATTGATAGTCCGTGATGTCCTAGTTTATCGACGGGGTGATCGCATTGACACCGAATATATATATATATATATATATATATATATATATATATATATATAAACCTTCATTGTGGTATAACGGTGCGGTTTCTATTTGCAACAAATGTGTCTCAGTCACCTCTGTCACATCCAGGCTAACGGTCTTTATCATTCTGTATAGCCTCTCCCATATTTCTTGCTTTCATCTTCCTCGTCCATTTGAAAACATAAGTTTTAGATTATATCTGCCGCCTATTTATTCGCAGCTAACGTTTGCCACATTCTCATGCCGCGTACACGTGTATTCTATTAACTATCGGTCAATGTATCAATACCCGAGGGTGGCGTTCAGGTGCAACCTATATCGGAGCATCGTTTTGTGCTGATTATGAGACCGCAACATCGAAACAGTTCAGCTAAGGTCCTGCTTAGAAATCTGTGGCGTGGGTCTCCGTTTCGGTTCCAATAACCATTCGGGTTATTGACGTTCGGGGGGGAGAGGGGGTCAATATTGTTGTTCACCATGGCCGTCATACTTACTGTTCCACAAAACTTGCACGCGCTAGATTTGCAGCATAGCATGTCCCTTTTCTATGGTCGTGGTGGCTTCTATGCCACGACATCTTCTGCATATACGGTGTTGGTCATTTTATTGTGATTCCTTCTACACGTTGTATGTGTAAGGTCCAAAATAGCGTCTATTGACAAACGTTGTCTAAAATTAAACCCTTGTTAAATGTTCGTTCGTCACGTAGTTTCACTATTTTTGATATAACTGATTCCTTAATGGTCTAACATCTTATCCCAAATTTGAATAAGGTCATAGCTTGACTTGTCTCGGATAATTTTTTTAAATGGCTCAGCCACAGAAAAGCTTCGTGTATGATTCCCAAAAGGCGGATTCCCTACATTCACAGTAAATTAAATTCAATTGAAATGCACTTTGTCAAAGGGAGGGGGGGGCATTATTTACAAAATTTACATTTTACAAACCGCTGCCTAGATTCGTACGACAGTCAGCCTACTTGTGTGCCGATATTTGCGCCGTTAGCGTTTCAAGATATTAGTCTTGGCTATCCGTCACGAAAACATATTATCTACACGATCTGTTTTGACAATTCGTTTTGACGAGATTATGTTACCGTCTCTAGGATTGTTTAAACGATTGCTAAGTTAATTTGATAAGTTTATAATACAATTGTGCATGCAATAATCCGCTCTGGATTGCAGTTTCCGAATAGGGCTTATCACAATAGAATTTCGGGTAAAGTTACACCATAATGATACAAGACGAAGGAATTTCCTCAGTCCACTTTCCATTGCTTTAATGTGTTGGTTTAAATGAGGCCGCCAAATTCCGCAACAATAGGTAAACTTAGGTACAACAAAAATATTACAAACCCTAATGTAAACATTGTAATCATTAATTATAAAACAACGAGATCTCGTTTTAGATATAAGCTTAGTTGATCGACTGACTTGTGTGATATGAGTGCTAAAATCCAGTTCCGGTGTCACCGCAAAATCCAGTTCCGAGGTCCCTAATGCTATTTAAAGTGGCGATAGCCTTCCCATGTTAATGAAACGCGGCTATTGGGGTAAAGTCAAACGCGAGGCTTGGATACGAAGTCAGACGCGGTTCCAGAGTCAATAAATGCAACATGCGTCACTTGCTTTTCCATATGCTGTTTCTCCGTTCTAGTCTAGTCTAGCGGGTGTGTTTAGACGATTACGAGCGATCTCTATGGACAGCAATCGTAAATGTGTTAAGATAACAGGGAGAGTTCTCCTGCCGATTGGCTTACTCCTATGTATGTGTCCGCTATTTAATCAAAGTTGTCTTACTTATCGTGGTCTTTGCGCAGCGTAGAACTCTTGTGTGGCCTTTTTTTTGTATTTATCAATCTATCTTTGTTATTTTGGAAAGTAGCAGGCGATCAACAACACGATCATCAGGCGTTCCTTTGATGCATCGTTAACAAGCACTGACAATGCAAGAGAACACCCTGCCCTACCTGTTCTGCTTTAGTAAACAGCAACAAGAGAGGCCAGATGGGCCGACGACTGCTTTTGGTTCGGCGGGCCGCTAAGCCATGTCTCCATATTTGCCTTTGGCCGTATCAGTGTCGGAAAGGCCCCTATATATATATATATATATATATATATATATATATATATATATATATATATATATATATATATATATATATATATATATATATACAAATACATATATATATATGCAAATACATATATATATACAAATACATATATATATATATATATATATATATATATAGTATAATTTTCTGTAGAAGCAATTTGCATTTAAGTTTTATTACAAAGAAGTCTAACTCTAATGTAGAGGGTTCGACCACACTCCAAATCGGCTAAAGCGATTTCGTATATGTAGTTGACGGAAAAGTTCATTCATCTCATTAGTGTCGATCCCGGTTGCGTAGTGCATTAGCCTGTGCTTCGCGATCGAAGGAGCCATATGGGTGCACAGGTTCAAGCCCCGCCGTTGCACGTTTGTATTTATGGGGTCCGCCTTACGAAGCAATGCTCTAGACATTAAATATTAGCTGAGGTTCAGCTCAAAAGTTTGGAGGGGGAGCATCAAATTTAGCCCAGCAGACGCTGATTTTGCAGAGGAACCCTAGTAGAGTTATTGTTGGCTTGTACCAAGTAAACGAGCATGTTCATTGGCTAGTAGGCACAGCCATTCACTCTGAGATGTGATTTCTTTTGGCCAAGTTCCGCCGAATCTCAGCTAAGCTGCTCGTGACTTAATCCTGCATGTCGTTTAGCTGTATCGTCGTTTGGTGTTGAGTAGGTTGGTTATCATATCGCCAGTGAGGTCAATGAAGCAGCACGGACGAACACCCTCTTGAAGTAGGACTACTACTAGGAGCTCTACTCTGTCCGCGCTAAGTATCTTGCAGCCCGGTAACCTGTCCGTGATACCGTTGGAGATTGTTAAATCTAAGTTGGCATTCTGTATCAATGGTTTGCATTTGAAAAGGTTCAGGGCCAAGCCGCTCGCTTCCTCGAAATCGAGGATTTTCTGTAAGTCTGCTAACGATTGCGGAGGCGTCGCTTGTCAATACTACAACGACCAAGTACCACATATAAGGCGGGCTTTCAATCGACTTCATCGGATCGTTATCTGCCAGGCAGAACAAAGATATAGCAAAAGGATCTCCCTGTCGTATGTCTGTTTTGGATGGTACCATTAAGTCAGGTGTGACAAGGTTAATCGGACGTCTATATATTTTTTGGCATTTTATTACTGCATTAAATTATCGACCGTCTATTCGGTGTGTGAGAGGTCCTATGCTATGCCTTATGCTTATCTTCGAAGTAATCATTGAGAATTAAGCCGCAGTTAATCTTCAAAGAGAACCATTTGGCACCAAAAATATTTGGTTGGTGATTGCCCAAATCGTAATATGTACAACACGACATATATTTTTCTAACTTATCTGCTGTCTCCCCGAAGTTTAAGAACAGTAATTTGGCTAGTAGTCTCGGGGGCGGATTAATACCAATTTTGCCAAGGAACTTCTTTGAAAGAATCAAACTACGACAGAGATGTTTTTTTGCTTGTGGATCCGGTGTCCGTTGTTGGTGGTTCGGACCATGTAGGCTCGGTTGGTGCTGGCGGGTGTTTCGCTCGCAGTGCTTCTCCAGAAGAAAACGTGTGAAACGTGAAACGAGAGATTAGGATTCTAGCAGCACTGGTGCCCTCTCCTTTGGATAGCTGGGCTTCCTAGTAAGGGTCATGGCTAAGACATGTCTGATAGGTTTAGGTGTGAACTGTACTTTTATCATATTTTTTTCCGCAGTGGCGGTGACGTGCCCAATGGGATTTCACTGAGGGGCGTCTACTGCTAGTTGAAAACTCTCATCAGTAACCCGCCGAGACGACGTGAAATACCGTCGGTTATAAAAACAAATTTTAATGTCTTTAACTGAGGGATCGGGATAATGGGACCCGTATCTACATCAGGAGGTGGTGATATAGTTGGATGTTTTGCTCTATTGTAGTTGGCCACACTTGGTGTATAGCAGCCACACAGCGGGCTCTCGCCGATCACGCGTTGTTTCGATACGTGGAGGCGCACGTGCCAGGCGCGATATATCAACAAAAATGTTCTCCAGATTTTCGTTAGAAACCAATTCATCCGCTTGGCGAACCCTCCATTAGACGAGGATGCTCTGGCTACTGGATCCTGGCAGCTGCCTGCCGGGCGGCCGGGGGACCAGCCAGACGTGGCGGCATATGAGAGCCCGGCCTGCAAAACCCTGGTGGAGCTCGGATATTCAGACAGCCCGCGTAGACTCTATACGCGCGAATCGCACACTGACACGTGCACGCTCTGAGCTGACCAAACGAAGACAACAGGAGCACAATGTCGACCCTCTGGCAGATGCTGCTGCCAGGGTAGAGCGCCTAGATGATCTTTATGGTACGCATCGACTCTACTTACGAAAGCTCATTTAGCAGGCTAGCAGGCCAAATCCTGGAAGGCCTTGGTGGATTCGGTTGAGGCGCCCGTGTGGGGTCTGCCCTATCGGATCGTTATGGGCAAACTCCGCGCATCACCACCGTCTCTTCTGGCAGAATTCGCCCGCCAGTTCTCAAGAAATACCAGCATTCTCGTTGACCCTGAACAGATCCCGGAAGTGATATATGTAACGGAGGACATAATAGAAGCGGCGGAGCGGTTAGCGCCGGGTAAAGCTCCTCGACAAGCATTAGTAGAGCAATTAGTCGTTGAAGAACCTCAATAATTGTTTCGATCGACTCAACTAGCTTGAGGGCGATTACTGAACGTTAGCTAATTTGCCTAAGCACTTGCTTCACATCAAATCACGATACGTGCGGCAATGCACCATTTTATGTTCCTAAATGTATTAAAAAGCTCAATAAAATGAATTTAAAAAAATTGCAACAGTATACAATATACACAAAGTCCCAGAATGTACAACACAAAGTTTATTCAATCTCACAAATTCACGCCCTACGCATCCGTGCAATGCGCCACGAAAATACATTCATTATTAACTACCTCTGTCCTTGCAATTTGGAGACAAGCTAGCGTGTTCTTGCTTCTGAGATAATGTGGGCGAATATTAAGACGACGTGGTGTTTGTTGTCGTATTTCGTTTGTATGGTGTAAAATCGGCGTTCTCATGCAATTTTGTAATTTTTGCATCACTAGATAAATAACATTTTACATCGTAATGATAATCTGCGTAAAAAAATTGATTGATTCTTCTCCATAGCCTCTATATCTTTTTTTTATATGATCACCATATGTTAAAACAATACTTGGTATCTTACAATATTTGAATTTTGGTACAACTAAGCTAATATCTAAATCTGTATAAAATTCCGTCACTTTTATGATAAAACGTCTGAACACCGTATTGCATATGTGTGTGGAATATTAGATAGTGCCAGTTATATCTATCTTAATTTTAATATGGAATCATGGTTACGCCAAGATCTCGGATTGAGGTTATGATGGGTATAATGACGGGTTCACCGTCAAAAAGGGTTTCCATGTGGTGTTTTACGCAGATTGCGGCACATTTTGGGAGAGATATAATAATATGCTTGCGTTTATACCAATGTGATACATCGTTGATAGTACTCTGAAATATCACACTTCGGTGTTTGAGTAGCCATCAAGCTTCAGGTCGTCAGGGTACAGTTTGCGAGTAATGTTAATAAACAACAACCTCCTAGGGTGACGACCTGAGTCTACTGCCTTCGCTAGCATAGTTTACGATCTCTTATACGACGCTTTAGGAGAAGATAGAACTGTTCAAATCGCCTCGTAGTGATTCAAGGTGATTCAGCTCTAGCGTCAGCAAGGTTGGATTATTACGAGAGGAAATAGAAGTCGCTAACTGCGTTTTATATTTGGGTATGAAGCTCGTTCCAGCCGTCGATTACGGTACAAAACTATTGTCTAGGAGTATCTTGGTGAGGGAACCTTGCACGAGCAGAGCCGCCCTAAAGCCGCTTATCGATAAACGGCTTG